>SJYX01024846.1:122041-221840 GCA_006410675.1 Oreotragus oreotragus
AAGGTTCGTCTAGTCAAGGCTATGGTTTTTCCAATGGTCATGTATGGATATGAGAGTTGGACTGTGAAGAAGGCTGCTGAGTGCTAAAGAATTGATGCTTTTGAACTGTGGTGTTGTAGAAGACTCTTGAAAGTCCCTTGGACTGCAAGGAGATCCAACCAGTCCATTCTGAAGGAGATTCAGCCCTGGGATTTCTTTGGAAGAATGATGCTAAAGCTGAGACTCCAGTACTTTGGATACCTTATGCGAAGAGTTGACTCATTGGAAAAGACTTTGATGCTGGGAGGGATTGGGGACAGGAGCAGAAGGGGACGCCAGAGGATGAGATGGCTGGATGGCATCACGGACTCGATGGACGTGAGTCTGAGTGAACTTCAGGAGTTGGTGATGGACAGGGAGGCCTGGTGTGCTGCAATTCATGGGGTCACACAGAGTCAGACACAAGTGAGCGACTGAACTGAACTGAACTGAATCCAGCATATAACATGATTATACACCATGATAAAGTGGGATTTATCCCAGTGATGCAAGGATTTTTTAATATCTGGAAATCAATCAATGTGATACATCACGTAAGCAAATTAAGTAATAAAAATTATATGATGATCTCTACCAATGCAGAAAAAGATTTTGATAAATGTCAATACCTATTTATGATAAAAGCTCTCCAGATTGGGCATAGAGGGAACATGCTGCTGCTGCTGCTAAGTCGCTTCAGTTGTGTCCGACTCTGCTATGTGATACATCACGTAAGCAAATTAAGTAATAAAAATTATATGATGATCTCTACCAATGCAGAAAAAGATTTTGATAAATGTCAATACCTATTTATGATAAAAGCTCTCCAGATTGGGCATAGAGGGAACATGCTGCTGCTGCTGCTAAGTCGCTTCAGTTGTGTCCGACTCTGCATGACCCCATAGATGGCAGCCCACCAGGCTTCCCCATCCCTGGGATTCTCCAGGCAAGAACACTGGAGTGGGTTGCCATTTTCTTCTCCAATACATGAAAGTGAAAAGTGAAAGTGAAGTCACTCAGTCTCATCCTAATTTTAGTGACCCCATGGACTGCAACCCAACAGGCTTCTCTGTCCATGGGATTTTCCCGGCAAGAGTACTGGAGTAGGGTGCCATTGCCTTCTCTGAGATGGAACATACCTCAACATAATAAATGCCATATACAACAAATGTACAGCTAATAAACTTAACAGTGAAAAGCCAAAAGCAATTCCTCTAAGATCAGGAGCAAATCAAGGATGCCCACTATCATCACTTATTCAACATAGTTTTGGAATTCCAAGCTATGGCAATCAGAAATTAAAAATAAATAGTAGAAATCTAAATTGGAAAAGAAGTTAAACTGTGACTGTTTTCAGATAACATATTATACATCAAAAATTCTAAAGATGCTACCAAAACACCACTAGGGCTCATCAATGAATTTGATAGTTTCAAGTTACAAAATTAATACACAGAAATCTATTGGATTTCTATACTCACAACAAAAAAAATCAAAAGAGAAATATAAGAAACAATCTCAAATCAAAAGAGAAATATAAGAAACAATCTCATTTATATCACATAAAAAAAAAAAACAATAACCTAGAAATAAAGCTTCCAAATGCATGGTGAGGAAAGAAATCAAAGACAACATAAACAGATGGAAAGATATGTTCTTTGATTGGAGGAATCAATATTGTCAAAATAACTACACTATATAAGGCAATCTTAGGTACAGACTCAATGCCATCCCTATCAAATTTCCAATGGCATTTTTCACAAAACTAGAACCAAAAAAATTTTAAAATGTGTATGAAGGCACAAAAGACTCTGAATGGTCAAAGCAATCTTGAGAAAGAAAATGGAGCTGGAGAAATCAGGTGCACAGATTTCAGAGTATATTACAAAACTATAGTCATTGAAACAGTATGGCACTGGCATAAAAATAGAAATATAGATCAATGAAACAGGGCCAAAAGCCCAGAAATAAACCCACATACCTATGGTCAATTAATCTATGACAAAGTAATAAAGACTACAAAATGGAGGAAAGACAGTCTCTTCAACAAATAGTGTTGGGAAAACTGGACAGCTACACATAAAAATGAAATTAGAACATTCTTTAACACCATATACAGAAAAATGAGCTCAAAATGAATTAAAGACCTAACTAGGAGACCAGATACTATAAAACTTTTAGAGGAAAACAGGGGCAGAACTATCTCTGACATAAATCACAATAATATCTTTTTCAATCAGGTTCCTAGAGTAATGGAAATAAATGGGAAATGATTCAACTCAAAAGCTTTTGCACAATAAAACAAAACACAAACAAAACTAAAAAACAGCCCACCAAATGGGAGAAATCTTTGCAAATGTCATGACTGACAAGGATTAGTCTCCAGAATTTACAAACAGCTCATGCAGCTTTATATCACCAAAAGAAACAATTAAAATTAAAAGATGTGCAGAAGACCTAGATAGACATTTCTTCAAAGAAGACATACAGATGGCTAAGAAGCACATGAAAAGATGTTCAGCATTGTTAATTATTAGAGAATTACAAATCAAAACTGCAGTGAGATATCACCTTACACTAGTCAGAATGGCTATCATCAAAAAATCCACAAACAATAAATGCTAGAGAGGGTGCGGGGAGAAGAGACCCCTTCTATATGGTTGATGGGAATGTAAATTGGTGACAACACTATGGAAAACAATGTGGAGGTTCCTTAAGAAACTAAAGGTAGAGTTACATATGAGTCTGCAATCTCACTTCTGGGCATATAGTCAGAGAGAAAAGCATGGTCTAACAGGATAAAAGCACTCCAGTGTTCATTGCAGCACTGCTTACAGTAGCCAAGACATGGAAGCAACCTAAATGTCCATTGACAGAAGAATGAATAAAGAAGATACAGTACATATTCAGGGCTTCCCAGGTGGCTCAGTGGTTAAAGAATCTGACTGCAATGCGGGAGATGCTGGAGATATAGGTGTGATTCCTGGGTTCGGAAGATCCCCTGGAGGAAGACATCCAAAAGATGTCTTTAGCCTGGAGAATCCCATGGACAGAAAAGTCTGGCAGCTATAGTCCAGAGATCACAAAGAGTCAGACATGACTGAAGACACTGAGCACAGCACACAAGAGCGTATATACACAATGGAATATTACTCGGCCATTAAAAAGAATGAAATAACCCCATGTTCAGTGACATGGATGGATTTAGAGATTGTTATACTGAGTTAAGTAGGTCAGACAGAGAAACAAAAATATCATATGACATTACTTGTATGCTGAATGTAAAAATAACAATCTTTAAAAAAAGGCTACAAATGAAATTCTTTACAAAACAGAAACAGACTCACAGACTTAGAGAAGGAACTTACAGTTACCCGGGGGGGAGGGTGCAAGGGAGGGATAGTGAGTGAGTTTGAGACTAACATGTACATATTGGTTTATTTTAAATGGATGCCAACAAGGACCTACCCCATAATACATGGAGCTCTGCTCAATACTATGTAACAACTTAACTGGGAAAATAATTTGGAAAAGAATAGATACACGAACATGTATAACAGAGGCATTTTACTGTACACCTGAAACGAATACAATATTGCTAAATAAACTATACTTTTATACAAAATAACAATAAATTTTAAAAATACAATTCTGTATTTTTTACAGAATATCAAATATCTGGTCCCCCAAAATTTGGGATGGAGGAACATCAGATACTTTATTAGTATTTCTGAGATGATAAAAGTTAGTCTTGAGAAGTTAACTGATTTGCTTACTGGACCAGATGAAACCAGTCTCCCAGTAACATTTTCAACATCATTAGTGAAGCAGTCTATGCTGAACAGTCCACCCGACCCCACACCAATGCTGTTAGAAACTTTTAGGCACAGTTAAGACTGCCAATGACTTTGTGTAATTTATTATTAAATATGGTTATATTTATGAATGAGTGTTTTGCTGAATAAATTTATTGATTAAAGCTTTTGTTGAAGATGCTCACTAAGACCACATCAAGTGATTAGTGTTGTTTAATTCTTGTGTCATAAATACCTTCACCCCAAAAAGATGAATAAGTGTGTTCAATAGGAATGAAATGCAGATAACTGAATTTTAATGATTTAATTCTCATTTTTATAAGAAAAATAATTTATTAGTGTGGCACTCATCTAATTGATTCATTAAAAGAAATCTGTCAAAAATTGGACCTTACACAAATAGCAATACTGAGTCATAGCAATTAGGATGCCTTATTGAAATTTTAAGCTACATAAATAACAGTGAAAAATATTGATTTTTTTTCACTTTGAAATCTTATGTTACAGTATACAAAATCAAGGGTTCTTATTTCATGTTCATATATATTAATTCTTCTCTTTAATGTTGACTGGTTTCCCAACAATGCACTAAAATAAAACAGAATATTAGTCAAGGGCTTATCCCAAGGATGCTGCTTTTCTACTTAGAGAAAATATTATTTATGATGAATGCAACAATAGAAAACAAGAGAAAGTAATTACTAGCAGCCAGTTGTTTCCTGTAGAATTCTAGTGTTTCAGGAAACTGAATAACTTCTGCAAAGACTTGCCAGGTGAGAAGAATAAAATCAAACATGGAAATTAACATTGTTTATATGAACAAGGGTACATGCTCAGTCATTTCAGTTGTGTCTGACTCTTTGCCACCCTATGCCAGACTTCTTCGTCCATGGGATTCTCCAGGTTAGAATGCTGGAGTGGGTTGCCATACCCTCCTCCAGGGGATCTTCCTGACCCAAAAACCAAACTCGTGTCTCCTGCATTGTAGGTAGATTCTTAATCACTGAGCCACAAGAGTAAAGTGATTGGAATTAAAGTATTGGCGAGAGGAAATAGTACTACCAGATTATTAGTGTATATTCTTTTTAAAATTTAATTTATTTATTTTAATTGGAAGCTAATTATTTACAATATTGTAGTGGTTTTTGCCATACATTGACATGACTCAGCCATGGGTGTACATGTGTTCCCCATCCTGAACCCCCCTCCCATCTCGCTCCCCATCCCATCCGCCAGCATTGTCCCAGTGCACTAGCCCAGAACACCCTGTCTCATGGATCAAACCTGGACTGACAATCCACTTCACATATGATAATATACATGTTTCAATGCTATTCTCTTAGATCATCCCACCCTCGCCTTCTCCCAGAGTTCAAAAGTCTGTTCTTTACATCTGTGTCTTTCTGTCTCACATATAGGGTCACTGTTACCATCTTTCTAAATTCCATATATATGCATTATTATACTGTATTGGTGGTTTTCCTTTTGGCTTACTTCACTCTGTATAATAGGGTGCAGTTTCAGCCACCTCATTAGAACTGATTCAAATGTATTCTTTTTAACGGTTGAGTAAGACTCCATTGTGTATATATAACACAGCTTTCTTACCATTCATCTGTTGATGGACGTCTAGGTTGCTTCCATCTCCTGGCTGTTGTAAACAGTGCTGTGATGAACATTGGGGTGCACATGTCTCTTTAAATTCTGGTTTCCTCGGTGTGTATGCCCAGCAGTGGGATTGCTGGGTCATAAGGCAGTTCTATTTCCAGGTTTTAAGGAATCTCCACAGTTTTCCATAGTAGCTGTACTAGTCTGCATTCCCAACAACAGTGTAAGAGGGTTCCCTTTTCTCCACACTCTCACCAGCATTTATTGTTTGTAGACTTTTTGATAGCAGCCATTCTGACCAGCATGAGATGGTACCTCATTGTGCTTTGATTTGCATTTCTCTCTTAATGAATGATGTTGAGCATCTTTTCATGTGTTTGTTAGCCACCTATATGTTTTCTTTGGAGAAATGTCTGCAAAACACTCTCTGACATAAATCGCAGCAGGATCCTCTATGACCCACCACCCAGAGTAATGGAAATAAAAGCAAAAATAAACAAATGGGACCTAATTAAACTTAAAAGCTTTTGCACAATGAAGGAAACTATAAGCAAGGTGAAAAGACAGCCTTCAGAATGGAAGAAAGTAACAGCAAATGAAGCAACTGACACAGAATTAATCTCAAAAATATACAAGCAACTCATGCAGCCCAATACCAGAAAAATAAATGACCCAATCAAAAAATGGGCCAAAGAACCAAGCAGACATTTCTCCAAAGAAAACATAGTGTATTTTCTTTAACATAAATTGTGTTGTGTTCAAAACAGAAAATGTGTATAATCAACAATAGTAAGAAGTTACCCACTGCCTACCACCCAGACATAAATGTTTATGGAATATCCTTACAAGTGTTTGTTGCTTATCTCCCACTTAATTTTTATGTACAAGTATGTATATACAAGTGTTGAGAAAGTTGTAATATTGTACACGCTTTATTAAATGCTGTTTAATGTAAATTTCTGGGCTGTTGCATTTCATTACTTTTTCTTATACTAACTTTGGAGTAGAATGCTAGCATACAGCTGTTCTGTAACTTATTTATCCAACCTCTTTGTGTAAAGCCCTGTGGCAAAATGCCACTCCCAAAGATGTCCACATTCTAATCCCTGGAATCTACAAATATGTTGCAGTATATGGAAAGGGGGACTTCACTGGTGTAAATAAGGTTGTGCTTAGTTTCTCAGTATGTCTGACTTTTTGTGACCCCTTGGACTGTAGCCCGCCAGGTTCCTCTGTCCATGGGATTCTCCAGGCAAGAATACTGGAGTAGGTTGACATTGCCTTCTCCAGAGGATCTTCCAGACCCAAGGATTGAACCCAGGTCTCCTGCATTGCAGGCAGATTGTTTACCATCTGAGCCATCAGGGAGGCCCGTAAATAAGATTACAGACTTCAATTTGGGGAGATTGCCTGAGTTATTTGAGTGGATTCAATCTAACAGTGTGAGCCCTTAGAAGCGGAGGATTTTCTCCAGTTGGAGGCAAAAAGATGCAACAGATAGGGAAGTCAGAGAGGTTCAGAGCCTGAGAAGAAAAGAGCTCTGCTGCTTTGAAGATGGAGAGGACAACGTGGCGAGCGATGCAGACTGTCTTAGGGGACTGAGGGAGACTCCTGGCTGAAAAGTGGAAACCTCATTCTTCTGGTCACATAGATGTGAACTTAGCCAATAACACTGAATCACAGACAGACAAATTTTCTTGCTGTGTTGTTAACTATTATAATTCCAGGACCTAAAATGTACATCTCATTTACTAAATCAGTGAATTAATTATATTTCTGCATGTGTAGATTGTTCTTTAATGTCACTTGTACAGGTGTTTTTTTTTTTTTTTCTTCTTTTTTTTTTTTTGGTCTCATGTGATGATTCCATTTTTCTTGATTTGAATGAGCCAGAAGTTCTGTATTAAAGGTGTAGTATTGCTAGGATGAGAAATTTAGAAGAAGAATCTATTTTGTAGGAGAAAAAAAATGCACCAAAGTTAGTTACTAGAAACAAAAATAATAATAATAATTTGGTAAAATCAGGAAACGAATTGTTCAGCTAAACTTCAATGAAGAGAAACAAAATAGGGAAAAGAAACGTGCATAACTGTGGACATTGCACTTTTACTCTGATACAGGAGAAAAGAAAAGAGAAGGTAGGACTCTGAGTATATGGAGTCAAGGTTTATTTAAGACTGAAATGTCACTGACTGGTTACAGGAAGGAACGTAGAATGAGTCTATCTAATAAAGGCAGTCATGAGAGGAGAAATGTGCATTATTTATAAAAATCTTAAATTGAGTCCAAATGCTAAGGAACTTCTGGGATACTGTAGAGCTCTGTTTTCTACTATGGTTTAGCTCTGATATTTGCCTACAAGTCAAGAAATTCAACTTCCAGGCTGTCTTGCTCCTCTTCCCATCAGCTTGCTCTCTGAAAATGTCACTTATCCTACATAGTAGAAGCCCACCCCTGGGACCAGTGAGCTTGGGACTTGAACAAATGTAGCAACTGCTGCTCATTTGCTCTCTCTGCCCACAGGGTGGACCCCACACAGAGCTGCACTGGGGGGCATCACTTGGAGATAACACAACAATAATTCTTATCATCTTTGATGTCCATCAGCAGATGAATGGATAAGAAAGCTGTGGTACATATACACAATGGAATATTACTCCGCCATTAAAAAGAATACATTTGAATCAGTTCTAATAAGATGGATGAAACTGGAACCGATTATACAGAGTGAAGTAAGCCAGAAAGAAAAACACCAATACAGTATACTAACACGTATATATGGAATTTAGAATGATGGTAATGAGGACCCTGTATGCAAGACAGCAAAAGAGACACAGATGTGTAGAGTGGACTTTTGGACTCTGAGGGAGAGGGAGAGGGAGAGGGTGGGATGATTTGGGAGAATAGCATTCAAATATGTATACTATCATGTAAGAAACAAATCGCCAGCCTATGTTCAATGCAGGATGCAGGATGTTTGGGGCTGGTGTATGGGGATAATCCGGAGGGATGATGCGGGGTGGAAGGTCGGGGGAGTGGGGTTCATGTTTGGGAGTTCATGTACACCCATGACGGATTCATGTCAATGTATGCCAAAACCAATACAGTACTGTAAAGTAAAATAAAGTAAAAAAAAAAAATTAATTAAAAAAAAATAATTCTTATCATCTTTGAAATTCAAAAATTAAAGGACTATTTCTGACTTCACTTTTACAGTTCACCTGGTAGTCAATAAAATATTTCAATTAATAAAACTGGTTATTTGTTTAGCCCAAAAATCTTTTCCCTCATATTTTCAAGGTTATTGATCTTCCTCATTTTTCCATTCTATTCTTTGTCTCGTTTACAATTTCTGTTATTTACTATTGTGTTCTATTAATGGATACCTTACACCTGTCATTCTATTTGTTTTTTCTCTGAGTTAATTTCTCTACATTGGCTTCTTTCCTGAGTTACAGGGAAAAAACGCTGATCTTTTTCATGTGGTTCTCTATATTTTTTTTTTTTCAGTGTTCTTTCTGCTGTTGACTGAACCTACTGTAGTTTTACAAATTGCGGTCATGACTTTTCAAATGTTGTACTATTTCCCTTACATGGCTACTTCTTCAAATATCTTGGATTCACTATAACCAAAAATATTTTTGAGAATATGAACCAAAATTTTGGAAAGACTTTCTCCATTAGTTCCACTTCACAAGAGAATATATGCTTCCTGAATGTGGTTCTGAAACTCCCCTCTGCAGAACCTATCTTTAAGAATGATACATTTACCTGGTTCATCTTCACAGAGGGTAAAGACAGGTAGACAGCTCCCTAAGAGACTGTGAAGATTTTGATCAAATCCAGACAAAAGCAAAAGCTCAGTCATCTGCTGCAATTCCCAGAACTACTGATAAAATATGCAACCACCCTCTCTCCATCACCTGCTCTTTCAGCTTTTTCTCTCCAGTGAGCACAATATTTATATTTTTCCAAATCTCTGCCTCTTACACCCAGGTACGTGACTCTGGGAAGCTAAGATTTCAGAAGTTTCCTTCCATCTAGTTCCATCTCAACTGTATCCACAAAGCATTCTTTGTTATTCAATTATGTCACTGTTGCCTTTTTCACAAGATGGACATTTTTCTTTATTTTTCCCTTATTTTTCTAATGGTATTGTCAATCATAATTTAGCAAGATTTGAGGCAAGGGAGGAATAGGTGACATCCACACATGTCATCAATTCACTTTGAAAGTAATATTTCCAATTAAACAAAATTTTAGACTTAGATTAATCAGAAATATTTCCCCCTTTTAATGTATGCATGCATTTCAAAGTACTTTGATTTTCTTTTCTTAAATGCTTTCACTTTTGACTGAAACAACTTGGAGGGATACACTATACTGTCCACAGTGCTCAAGAGTCTTCTAATCTGGAGTCCATGGAGCACAAGGAATTATATGGGTTTCATCTTTATAAATGCTCCCTTACAAACTATGTACTATTTTCTATGTATGTTTTTATATGAAAATGTGTTGGAAATGTTTCTAAAGCATTCGGCAAATTTCTGAAAAGGTCCATAACTTAACACTCTAGTGACCACTTTTAGCATATTGCTAATTTATATTTGTTGAAATGGCTGAGTTATAAAATAAACATTTAAATCCTCACCATGAGTATGTCCTTCTCCAACTGCTTTTGTCTGTTCACAGTAACAAGGCCCTTTACCCCTAACTAGGCAGAATTATATGTCCATCTTTCAGCAGTCAGAGTGAGGAAGATTTCTATATCTCAATGGTCTTTTGGCTGTTAAACTTGAGTAGTAAAATGAAGAGGCTGCTCCCTGGGTAATCTTTTACTTCCCTGCTGCTTGTGAGGATCGTTTGTAGCACAATAGTTACAGTCAATTAAGCTTCCCACTGCATGTGAGGTTTCTGATCAAAGTACAGGAAGCTTTTTCTTTTAAAAAATTGATTTTTCAATTATTAAAATATATCTCATAAAGTGCAGTGCATCACACAAATTCCTATCATTTCTCTTAAAATTTTAATATTAGCAGAGCAAAGCTGCTTTTATAACATTTTCTAAAAGAGTTATTTCAATATTTGTACACAGTAAGTATGCTAATGAAGTATATACAATTTCTAAAAGTATTTGTAAAAATATTTGTACAAACTGAATTTATAGATCACCATAAGATTTGTTGGAAAGAGGTTCTGCAGCATTTAGCAGATTCTCAAAAGGATCCTTGTCATGAAAGAGTTTAACTAACACTGTATGTTATTGATACACTTTCAGAATATTGTTCATTTATATTTGTATAAATGACTGAACAGTGCAATAATTTTAAATTCATTTTTATGCTTTCTTCTGGTTCATATGCCTCAATCAAATCATTTAGAATAAAAACATATATAATCCTAACTCATTTATTTATTATAGCCAATACATTTCAGGATTTAATTTGTCCATTTTTGAAGTTGAGCAGGCCAATATTTAAACAAATACTCAAGCCTTCAAATTTCTTTTGTTTAATATTATATTTATGGTTGTCACATAACAAACTTACACTGCAGTAACTAATTTTAGTGAGAAATAACGACACATTGCTCTTTTATCACCAAAGTTGGATTTAAGTTTTTCGGTATTTAATTAAAATACAATACTTCATTATATTTCTTTTTTAGTATTGGTAATTTATAAGTGACCATGGCCTTTTTTCTCTCATCTTTTCTAGAAACAGTTAACACTAACTTGGAAAGATGTGGACACTCTCTGAGAGGCTGATGTTAGAAATGAGGTTTCAGTAGCTCCAAAAATCCATCCAGCCATAGTATTTTTAAAGATGATTAATTCCAGTGATTCCATTTATTTAACATTTAACATGATTTCAAAAACATCACTTCATCACTTGAGAGCAGAAACAATGTTATTAGATGTGTACTTGTTTGTGTATGTTTAGAAGGGAAAAGCTAAACAGTTTCTCTACCTAAAAACAAAAGTCTGCTATTTCCAGGGTGACAGACAATAGCTGTTTAACAGTGCTTGGTTTTGAATTGAACTGCTCTGAATTTTTAAAAGATAAGGGGAAATAATATGTCTAGCTCACTGAAAAGAGAAATTTGCATAAGTAGGACATAATTATCCAAGTAAGACCTTGTCACTGAGACTTGGGAGGGTTAATGATTATGATGATAATTAAAATGCAGAGGATTTGTAAAGTACTTATTTGCTTTCTGAAGAGCTCAGTGTACTTCTTAAATATTCTATTTTTTCATTGATCTCTGTACGATAGCTATACGAAAGGATCTTTAAATACCTCAGAATAATGGAAAGAAAATCTGACCTGTTATAATAATAAGTGATTATAAGCTTTTGGGTTTTGCCTTACCTGAAAGGCAGGACCTCCAATGACATAGCTTTTGAAACATCATTTCAGGTCATCATAGCAAAACTGACTCTGAGGAAAGAGTGCCACCTACTGAATCAAGTTGCCCTGGTTCCCTCCAAGGGCTGGTCTGTCAATTTTAGAATTCTCCTAACATGTCTAACTATAAGGTTTAAAATTGTCCTAACATGCGTAACTCAGCATGGGGATTGTTGCACCATTCATGAAATAATTATTTTTGTTTCCAGCTTCAGTAATTTTGTCTTAACAAATCATCAGTTACATCTGTAAATTAACCAGTTCATTCAAAAACTTTTTATTTGTTTTGAAAACTAGTATACAAAGAATGATTGACGCATTCTTTAACGCAGGAAATTTCCTAAACAAATGCCTGTCTTTTTTATTGTCAAAGTGGCCACAAGGGGGAGCAAGCATGCAATTTCTTATGGGGCAGGAGAGTGGCGGTTTCACAATTAACTGAACTCATTTCTGGCTAAGGCATAAGAAGATATAAATAATGCCATTAGAAATTTATGAAGTTCAAGATAACTTTTCTCAGACTTACATACATGTAATCCAACTCCCCTTTTTAATGTATGCTAATTAATACATTAGACACACTGTAACATATTAGTGTGACAATTCCTGTTTTCCGTATGACCTCTCTCTCAGGTACTCTACAAACAAGTACATGCACACATTTTGTTTAAACCACTTCAAATAGTTTGCAACTGTAAAACTTATATATAAAAAGTTTAAATTACCTCTTAAATTTAAGTCTCTATTTTAAAATAAAGACTAAAATGTATCCAAAAGTTGTTCACTGGTGACTAATTTATGAATGTCCACTTCTGATTTATATGTATATAAAATAATGTATATATGTATATAAAATATGTAGCACCAGTTGGAAATTTAGTTTATTATTGTGTGAATTTTAAATTACTAGAAATTCCAAGCTTTTGTAAGGTTAATCCTGTAACTTTAATTTGACTGTTCTTTGGGAACTTACTTCCTGCGTACAGGAGAAAGGTACTGTATGTGACTATATTATATTATATTGTAACATAACATACATATCATATAGAACGGATTCAATATATATCATTTCCTGACAAATTTTTATAGCAAGATGTAATCATTTTAATTAAAATGAGAAAAAAGTTAACATTCAATTTATCATACTGTTTATAGATATGCTTTACTCTTTTCTAATTTATTATAGAGGAAAGATTTAATAATCAAAATATTTTAATTTTAAAATGTTTCTCTTGAAACTTAAAAATTATACTTAATATGTATTATTTTATTAAAATCATATTTTACTTATCTTTATTCATATGCATAAAGGAGGAAGATGTTTTAGTCATTGTTCTACTAGTAGGATAAATTTGTTATTTATTAAAAGGGGAAGCTTTGATTAAAAGTTAGCAATTTATCCATGGCTGCATGTAGAGATGAACCTCAAGTATGTCTAACAGACAACGGGAACTAGAGCTAGCTATAAATAAAAAAGTCACTTGTAATTTTAAATATGATATGGCAATTTTTGATACTTTTAAATCTAAAACAGTTTAGCTGTTAAAGTCATTTTTGAAAATTATTTGTTAAATAAAAATATAAGAAATCAGGTAGTGAAATAATGGTAAAAATGACAGAAAAGGAAATAGTAGGAAGAGAATTTTTCAGTCATATAAACATTTGAAAATAGCAGCAGCAAAGAGTTCTCTTAAGAACTGTGTTTTATTGAATTCAAGAATGTAGCAAGTAGGACAAGTTTTGGAAGAATGTTAAATTGCTGCCATTTTGACAACATGCATAAATTCTTGGAACTATAGCTATAGCTAGTCAATATAAACGTTACAGAGTCTCTTGGAGGCAAAATTAAATATCTTCTGTAATTAAAAATCATGAATAATAATGATATTTAATTACTGATTTAACATAGCGGTATTCGTCACCCTTTATCAGTCTATAAAAATAGACCTTAATATTTGTTTGAAGTTTTGCAACTCAATCAATTTATTTTAAAACTCACATACAACATGTTATCTTATTAATTAAATAATGCTATGTCTATGTATTTCTCAGTACTCTTTCTTAATGAGGCGTCATGCATATATATTTTGTTTGAATCACACAAAAGCTTTGGATGTTCAATATATGTGATAATAAAAGAGTACATGGGGCTTCCCTGGTGGCTCAGCGGTAAGGAATCTGCCTGCAATGAAGAAGATGCAGGTTCAATCCCTGGGTCAGTAAGATCCACTGGAGAAGGAAATGGCAACCCACTCTAGTAGTCTTGCCAGGAAAATTCCATGGATAGAGGAGCCTGGCGGGCTATACAGTTCACGGAGTCACAAAACAGTCAAACATGACTTAAGGATTAAACAACAACAAAAGAATAATATGATTTTGGTTTAAAGTTAAGACTATCAATTGCAATTTCAAATCATGATTACCAACCAGTCTTTTCTTGAGAAATGTGAGATTCTAGATATCATGAGTTATGCTCAACTTTATGGTCCTCTGGATTTCTTATTAAATCTCATATGCTCATAGCCCCCTATGGTATAAAAACCAATAGGATCTTTGAAATGTTAACAATACTTACATAATCTCTTTTTGTTTAAATTGAGCTCAATATTTTAAGAATAGTGAAAAAGAAATTATTCAAAACTATATTGAAAACAGAAAAAAAAAATATTTAGGAAAAATAGAATTTGTGTTACAAATTAAGAGAGAAAATGGCAAACCACTCCAGTATTCTTGCCTGGAGAATCCTATGGACGGGGGAGCCTGGTGGGCTACAGTCCACAGGGTCGCAAAGAGTCGGACACGACTGAGTGACTTCACTCACTCATAGTTTTAAAAATTGTATCTGGTTAAAAGGAAGTCAAACAATGGAAAGTATCATTTGATTCAATTTCCTGTAAAAATGAAATAGAGATGAGACAAAGATTAGACTTAAGGGCTCGCCTAGTGGCTCAGCGGTAAAGAACTTAGCAACTAAAACGACAAGAAGATACCTGATATGCAGTAGTTTTGTTTTGCTCCCCTTGACTGAAACCCTGGGGTAGTCACCATAAGCATGATAGTTCTCCTTCCATACAGTAGGGGGAGGTGTGACACAATTACTCTGGAGGGGTGGTGGGCAAGTTGATGTCTATGAGGATGTACTGGTCTTTCTGAGAAATTGTGGGTTTCCCCTCCTTTGGATAATAGAACATCAAATTCAGAATCATCAATAAATCATATTACCATTTCCTAGGAAGTTTTTCATTCTCTTGTGTTTGCTTTATTGTAAACCTCAAGTAAAAATATTTTATGAGTTTCCTTGAATGAGTAAGCAATGCAAAAAAACACACACACACACACACACACACACAGATTTTCCATATTTAAAAAAAGTAACGATTAATAAATGAATGTGTAACCTCTACGCTTGACGTAAGTTAGTGGCTGCTTTTAAAGCCTCTACACCTCAGATTTCAAGATACACACGTTAGGATGGAGTTACTAACCCCTGCTTGAGAAATGTTTCACAGGGCAGTGTGATTAGGCACCCAATTGGCAAAATAACCTAGCTTTCAACAAAGCTCTAGCTCTCCTGTCTAGCAAATGAATGTGCATGACAAACTACCTATTCACAAAATGCAAAGACATTTTAGGATTTGAAGGACTGGCTGTAAAGGATTCCTTTTTGCATTTTTAAACTCTGAAGAAAAAAAAAAAAACTCTGAAAGATAGTCTTTTAAAGAACTGGTGAACTTTGGATCCAATCATCTGCAAATTCATACTATAGGTTATCTCACTGAATCCTCTGAGAAATAATAGCTCCTTTACCTGAATCTTTAGGCAATTATCCCAACAACAGTCATCAGAACTTTCTTGTAATTGGTCTGGATTTGATTTCTTTGAATCTTGAATGATTCATGTTACAGACTTGTATGTTAGTCATTTACAATTTATAAATGGCAACTTTACTTTAGTATTTATGAATTACGATCAATACTCTAGCAATCAAAACATTCACCTTTTCTATTTCAATACTTCAATTTTCTTTTGCATTCTTAACTCTTTCCCAGAATGACTGGATCATGAACAAAGAAGTCCTGCCTTATGGATGTTTGTGATAATAGTTTGATGAGAAAGAATCTCTGAGATTAGGAAGTGAATTTGTAGAAAAAGTAGATGAATCAGGAGTGTATTTGTGTGTGTGTTTGTTTATGTGTGTGTGTAGTGGTGGCGGTGGTGGTGTTACTTAGAAAGTATGAATCTTACCAGATTTCCCACTGATCAGTCTTCATGACTATGTTTCAGTTTGTACGCGTAGAGGCTTTGGCAAATACAGTCATCAACACCTACCTGGTCTTAAGGATACAGCATTCAAGTTTCCACATGGAACTTTAATAACAAGATCACGGTAAACCGAACACCTCGAAAACTATTATGAGTGAGTATATGGATGTCCGCTTTACTTTGAATCTGGGCTGAGATGCTGGCGACTGAAAAGGGTAAAGCTCTAAGTATTATTTAGCCAGATTTGGGTTTTAACAAGCTCCAAGCTTGAATTGACCGTGAGTCTTTCTCCTTAAAGGAGAGGCGCTTTTTCCTCTGGGGAGACATGGCCTCTCTTTCATTCTGCTTTTCTTCTGAAGCACTTTCATTATCAAGTGACTTTCGTTGCCGGGGGACCGCTGATTTTTCTGAGGATGCAGAAAGTTACATATTGATTGCTGTTGCTCCCGGTTTGTTTGCACCGGCGCGGGCAGAAGCGGGCGCGCCAGCACCCTTTACACACACACTGAAATACATAACGCACACACCCTGCCTCAGAAACACGTACACACCCCTCTGCACCTCATTTAGATGGATCCACGCGCAGCCGGAAGATCTACGCTTCCTTTGGTATGGGTGAGTGTACGGTGCGTGCGTTTGTGTGTGTGTGTGTGTGTGTGAGAGAGAGAGAGAGAGAGAGCAGAAACCCAACAGGAAGACCGCAGCTATCTTATTCTGCAAGCACTCTGCGATTACGGCTTCCGTGTACATCGGATAAAACAATAAATAAATCGATGTCAAACTTTTTTTTCTTTTTTCAGATTCTCTTTTTTCCAGAGGAAGACGGAGGAGGCATTTCTCTCGGTAGTTTAAGACTCGGGGGACCCTGCGGCGAGGCCCGGGGCGCCCCCGCCGCGGCGAGCGCGGGGCTGGGCCAGCCCGGCCGGGCCCGGTCTCGCGGCTCTGATCAATGGCTCTGAGGCGCCCGAGCCACAGGCCCCACCCCCGCCGTCTTTCCGGCACTCCCATTGGACGCGGGCCGGGAAGGCCGGGCCTGGGGCCTCGCGCCTATTGGCTGGCGGGGAATCAGTATCAATGTTTAAGCGGCGGCGTGAGGTGAATAGAGTCAGTCAGCGAGAGGCGCTGGGGAGAGAGCGGGGACTGCGAGCCCGGCGGATGCGGCAGCGGAGGGCGGCCGGAGGGACGCCGCTCCAACTGTTGAATTTTCACCTTTCCTTTCCACCGGTGCCGTGCCTGCGGACATGGATTTATTTGCTTTGAAATCCGCACGTCTTTCCCAGACTGTGAGCTGATCCTGTCAGGCACCAGATTGAAAGAGACCACCCGTGACAGAAAAGGAGGAAAAAAAAAAAAAGCCTCCACAACGGACTGCACAATTAACTACGCACACCAGTACTGGACTTTGTGAATAGAAAGCACTGACAGGAAAATCGTGAACTGTGATGCGGAGCTAAGCTGTGAACAGTCTCTCTAATCCAGATTTTTTTTTCTCTTTTTTCCTCACCCAAGATTGAAAGATTTGGGGGTTCCTTTACGCCTTTATTTTTAAATTAAAAACACCTAGCAAAACAGACGCCTTGCTTTCCAGAGCCTCGGACTCCGGCAGAAAGAGGTAGAGTAAAAGTGCTGCTGGATTCAGCTTCACCTCCCTCTTCCCCTCCCTCCCTTTCTCTCGCTTTTTCTTTTTTTTTTTCCCCCAAAACATGAATCTGGCTTTTCTTTCTGTAGAGTGAGTCAGAGAAAGCGTTAGGAAGAAGCCACAACTAATGTCTGTGAAGGGAGGACCATGAGGCGAGAGTGAATTCGATTCGTTCCGCTGCTTCTGACTCATCCGGCAGATCGGAACACCTGCATTTCTGGATGTGTCATTCCCGTTTGTCGAGGCGCCTCGAGAATCCGATAATGTGTAGACAGACCCGTGCCTAGCATCCCCTGGGCGGTAGCTCCCCGGGGCGGGTGCCCTGGCTGGACCGCCGCGGCCGCAGCTCTTCGTCCGCTGCCCTCGCGACTCGCCCAGAGAGACTGCGAGAGCGAGACTGCAGAATGCATCACGCCAAACCTTGATGTGTTCCTTTCATCCAACCCACTCCTACTATAGGAAAAATATTGAAGAAAAAAGAAAAAGCCCGCACTTTATTCGCTTCAAATATTCGCCACTTTTATTCCTCGCCAAGGTTTTCCTTTCTAGATGAAGAGGACTGGGAGGCAGGGCCATTGGAAGGAGATGCTGAATAGAAAGAAAAGAGAGGCACTTGACAGCCCAGCCCTGTGAATGCAGAGACTGTTCCCCTTCTAGCGAGAGACAGGGAGAGTGTGTGTGCGAGGACTGGGAGGGTGGCTCCCCCTTCCTTTTTATTCCGCCTCTCCCTCCCCCTTCAAATCTGCACATCCAACCATGAGTTGCCTGTTGATTTCTTTTCGCCTGGGAAGAAAAGCAAACTGGAATTAAACTGCAGGGAGAGAAGTCCTTGCTCGCGGGCAGAGAATGGGATGGTAGCTGCGGCTACTGGCTCAGCGTAGAGAAATCAGAGTGCATTCTACCAACAGAGGCGGAGATACGTCTCTACATTTTCCCCCTCCCAACAGACTCAAACCGCAAACGCAGATCAGGCTGTGTCTTCCTCGACTTGGGGGAGAGCCTTTTCCGAGGAAGAGAGGGAGGAGCCTCGTGGAGGGAGGAAACTACAAATCCGGACACTAGTTCTTTGCGCTGCATTTCCTCCCCTCCCTTCGGCTGCTCGGAACAGAGAGAGAAGGAGGGAAAAAAAAGAAAGAAAGAAACACCCTTGGCTTGGAGATGCAGTCTGCCGCCACCGCTGCCTCAGCCGCCAATGCAAGATTAGATCTCTAAATGCAGCAAAACACTGCCTGAAAACAGACCAACCCGCGAAGCAAGCAGACATTTCACAGGGCTTCGGGGAAGCTTCAATATATCTGACTCTCTTCGTTGTTCCTTATTCCCATCAATTTCATCACTGGAGAAGAGAAACAAGTAAGGATTTCACTTTCTGATCTGCCTAGAGACACACCTCCCAGCTCCCTCCCCCACCCGATGTGAAGAGTATTCCGGAGGCAAAAAGCTGGAGTGGATTTGCAGCGCCCTAGCGGGAGTAAGGAAAACCTACGGATTCTTCAGCTTATTACCATTCTCCCCTGGCACGATTTCCTTCTTATCGCTGGTCTCATCGCTCAAGTTTGAGTCGCCCGAAGTCCAGGAGGGAGAGACAAAGCCCCGGGCTCGGCCCCAGCCGCAGGGAGCCTCCGCCTTGCTCAGTTCCCCTGCAGCTCCGCTGCACCGCTGCTCCCAGCCCAGTGCGGATGCTGTAGATCAACAGGTTCGGGGAACTTGTGCGGAATAAGGAGAGACCGCCGGGTGCCGCATCCCGGGAGCGGAAGGAAGAGAGGATCCAGAGACTTGTGGCTCGCGTTGGGCGCGTAAGCTGCGCCCGGGGCCCCAAGCTGGCGCGCACTCATCCACTAGCCCCTCCAGTCCGGCTGCTTCTGCCAATACCCCGCCGGTCTGGGATGTACCTTTCCATCTGTTGCTGTTTCCTCCTATGGGCTCCTGCCCTGACACTCAAAAACCTGAACTACTCCGTGCCGGAGGAGCAAGGCGCCGGCACGGTGATCGGCAACATCGGCAAGGATGCTCGACTGCTGCCCGGGCTTCCGCCCTCAGAGCGAGGCGGCGGTGGTGGCGGGCGAAGCAAGTCTAGCAGCTATCGGGTGCTGGAGAACTCGGCGCCGCACCTGCTGGACGTGGAAGCGGACAGCGGTCTCCTCTACACCAAACAGCGCATTGACCGAGAGTCTCTGTGCCGCCACAACGCCAAGTGCCAGCTGTCCCTCGAGGTGTTCGCCAATGACAAAGAAATCTGTATGATCAAGGTAGAGATCCAGGACATCAACGACAACGCTCCCTCCTTCCCTTCGGACCAGATTGAGATGGACATCTCAGAGAACGCGGCCCCGGGCACCCGCTTCCCGCTCACCAGTGCACACGACCCCGACGCCGGCGAGAACGGGCTCCGCACCTACCTGCTGACGCGCGATGACCACGGCCTGTTCGCGCTGGACGTCAAGTCCCGCGGCGACGGCTCCAAGTTCCCAGAGCTGGTTATCCAGAAGGCGCTAGACCGCGAACAGCAGAACCATCACACTCTGGTGCTGACCGCCCTGGACGGCGGCGAGCCGCCGCGCTCCGCCACGGTGCAGATCAACGTGAAGGTGATTGACTCGAACGACAACAGCCCTGTCTTCGAGGCGCCCTCCTACCTGGTGGAGCTGCCCGAAAACGCCCCGCTGGGCACCGTGGTTATTGATCTGAACGCCACCGACGCCGACGAGGGTCCTAATGGCGAAGTGCTCTATTCTTTCAGTAGCTACGTGCCTGACCGCGTGCGGGAGCTCTTCTCCATCGACCCCAAGACCGGCCTGATCCGGGTCAAAGGCAACCTGGACTATGAGGAAAACGGGATGCTGGAGATCGACGTGCAGGCCCGAGACCTGGGTCCCAACCCCATCCCGGCACACTGCAAGGTCACGGTCAAGCTCATCGACCGCAACGACAACGCGCCGTCCATCGGTTTCGTCTCCGTGCGCCAGGGGGCGCTGAGCGAGGCAGCCCCGCCCGGCACCGTCATCGCCCTGGTGCGGGTCACCGACCGAGACTCAGGCAAGAACGGGCAGCTGCAGTGCCGGGTCCTGGGAGGAGGCGGGCCAGGCGGTGGCGGCGGCCTTGGCGGCCCGGGAGGCTCCGTGCCCTTCAAGCTGGAGGAGAACTATGACAACTTCTTCACGGTGGTGACCGACCGCCCGCTGGACCGCGAGACCCAGGACGAGTACAACGTGACGATCGTGGCGCGGGACGGGGGCTCGCCTCCACTCAACTCCACCAAGTCATTCGCCGTCAAGATTCTGGACGAGAATGACAACCCGCCTCGTTTCACGAAGGGGCTCTACGTGCTCCAGGTGCACGAAAACAACATCCCAGGAGAGTATCTGGGCTCGGTGCTGGCCCAGGACCCCGACCTGGGCCAAAATGGCACGGTGTCCTATTCCATCCTGCCCTCGCACATCGGCGACGTGTCCATCTACACCTACGTGTCCGTGAACCCCACCAACGGGGCCATCTACGCCCTGCGCTCCTTTAACTATGAGCAGACCAAGGCGTTTGAATTCAAGGTGCTTGCTAAGGACTCCGGGGCGCCCGCGCACTTGGAGAGCAACGCCACGGTGAGGGTGACGGTGCTAGACGTGAATGACAACGCTCCGGTGATCGTGTTGCCCACGCTGCAGAACGACACGGCCGAGCTGCAGGTGCCGCGCAACGCCGGTCTGGGCTACCTGGTTAGCACCGTGCGCGCCCTCGACAGCGATTTCGGCGAGAGCGGGCGCCTTACCTACGAGATCGTGGACGGGAACGACGACCACCTGTTTGAAATCGACCCATCCAGCGGCGAGATCCGCACGCTGCACCCCTTCTGGGAGGACGTGACGCCAGTGGTGGAGCTGGTTGTGAAGGTGACGGACCACGGCAAGCCCACCCTGTCCGCGGTGGCCAAGCTCATCATCCGTTCGGTGAGCGGCTCCTTGCCCGAGGGCGTTCCCCGGGTGAACGGCGAGCAGCGCCACTGGGACATGTCGCTGCCGCTCATCGTGACCCTGAGCACCATCTCCATCATCCTCCTAGCGGCCATGATCACCATCGCTGTCAAGTGCAAGCGCGAGAACAAGGAGATTCGCACTTACAACTGCCGCATCGCCGAGTACAGCCACCCGCAGCTGGGCGGGGGCAAGGGCAAGAAGAAGAAGATCAACAAAAACGATATCATGCTGGTGCAGAGCGAGGTGGAAGAGAGGAACGCCATGAACGTCATGAATGTGGTGAGCAGCCCCTCCCTGGCCACCTCCCCCATGTACTTCGACTACCAGACGCGCCTGCCGCTCAGCTCGCCTCGGTCCGAGGTGATGTATCTCAAACCGGCCTCCAACAACCTGACTGTTCCCCAGGGCCACGCGGGCTGCCACACCAGCTTTACCGGACAAGGGACTAACGCGAGCGAGACCCCAGCCACGCGGATGTCCATAATTCAGGTAGGAGACTTTTAGCATCACTGGGACTTCACTTTCTTGCTGGCTTGGGGAGCTGTTCTGAAACCTTTGAAACAGGAAGAGCCACACTGCCAGCAGCTGTGACAGGGGCACTTACTGAAAAGGATTTCCACTTTGGCCACTGCCTGCACAGCATAGTCTACACATAACCCCTCCCATGTGAATAGTCGAAAATTTACAAGATGTAAAATGTCTTACTTTTGCTGCATTTTAAACGTTTATTTTTTTTAGATAAGTTTTAAAATGTTACCCGGGTTCAGTGTTCACAGTTTATTTTACTTTGCTGGTCTGCATTTCTCTCCACAACAGAGGATTACTAGAGGAGGACTTTTTTTCAGTTAATTCACTTAAAATTTTTGCATTTCATTAAAAAAAATCTGATGGCAAAAGAAAGAAATGTATTTCCCAATATTAAGTAGTTAACTACTTTTTAAAAGAAGCTAACTACTTAAGTACAGCATATCAACCAACAAGCCGTCAGAATTTTCAGAGCCTGAATCAATATCAGTTTTTACCACCACCTCCCGGATCAGTGTTTCTATTTAAAAGGTATTCTAAAGGACACAAATCTTATTAATTCTAAAGCTGAAACTACAGACAGTGCATTAGTGTAGCTTAAGCTTGGAAATGTGAATTATACTCTGAAGATCTTTGAGGAACTTGAAAAAGTATAAGCTCTAGATATGACTTATATATACCTATGAAAAGTTTATATTTATTTTGTCCTGTGATTTTCCTGATCTGTTTCCTTAAAGTCATTGAGAGATGAACAGAGTACACTAGAGGGGTGGTCTCATTCTCTTCTGTGAAAACAGGAGGCAAAGTTGCACTAAAGGCACTTGTACCAAAAAGAATTCCAGGATGCATTTAGTTTGCCTACTGCATATCTTCAGTATATCTAAGTGATATTTAATATATATCAGATAGTAAATTCACATTATTGGTATATGAAAAAAACTAACTGACCCAGCATGGGCACTAGACTAACAAAAGCAGTTGATTGTACTGTGTTTAGTTACTGCCTAGATTCTTTATCTACTGTTGAGTTGTGTCACAAAAACAAACTTAATTTTTGCTTATCAATGTGTGTTGCTAAAGATTACTCTGGATGAGCAATACTTGCAATTTGAAATTGAGTTTACTGAAAGTGACATTTTGTGAGGAAAATTAGTTTGGGGCAAATGAAAATAATTTACTCAGAATTTTGTGCTTTGAAAAAACAAATTCCTTTTAGTGACACTTGACTCTGTAATGTTTTTATCATTAAAAACATTTATTATTATAAAACAGAATAGAAGAATTTCATAATCTTATCATTTTAAACAGAAGTATAACAAATAAATAAACTCAGCAAAACAGTGTCTTATAATATTTTAATGTCCTTGTAAATCAGACTCATACTGAACACTACTAAATACTAGAGTATCCACTGTAGTTTTAAATCCCATTTTTTACAGTGTTTACTATACACTTGTAATTATGATTTTTGGAGATCTCTATAAAACTGAACAAGAAACTTCTCCCATGAAAAATTATAGTTTCTATGAAAGTCTGTGTGTAAAACTGGTATTTATGATAATTTCTATAAATACACTTGTTATATACTTTTCTTATAGTTTTACTATTGGCAGTTAAAAAGGTATCACAGAGGATTAATGCTTAATCTTCCACTTCAAGTACTATGAGTTGAATTCTTATTCAGTGTCCAATAAAAATGAAGTTTGTGCAGTGAAATCCTCAGCAAGCCTGATTCCTGATCAGTTTAGGGAGGAGCAATCTTGGGTGGAATTACCCAGGAGGCTTTGATGGACAGGGGTCCCTGTGCAGTGTTTACACCATACTGTTCTTGAATCTGACCATTGCCCAAGGGACAGATGATGATGCTTCCTCTCATTAGCAGTAAAACTTGAGCTAGAGCAAATCACACACAGATACCACACACACACACATACACAAGACTGGGGAGAGAGAGTTTAAACAGAAAACAAATGAGGCAAACTTCCTTGTTTTCCTGCTATTCCCTTTCTTCTAGAATCTTACTTCATGATATAAAGACACAGGGTAAGTTTAAGTTCTTGAAATGGTTTCCAGACTGGCTCAGTTGCCCATATTGTTTCTACCCTGGAAGTTTTTGTAGTCTTATAAGGGATGCCTTTTAAGTTCCTAATATGTTAATTTCCTTTTAAGTGTGTCAGGTTTTTCTCAGTGCCTATTATGGGGAACAGAGTAAATTGAGTACAGTGACCTTGCTTTTTTTCTTTCTTTTTAAAACTAGTGTGCTGCAAACACTTGGTGCTGAAGTGACAAGCTCAAATTAAAGTGTTCAGGCATCCCATATTCTTGTTTCAAGTTCATTTATTAGTGTGTATTTATTTAACACAACCTGCTGAGGAAACATATTATTAAACCCGTGTATTTCTGAAGGAAGAATTTTAATCCACAGAATACAGATGAAGTAGGAGCTATTGGGTCTGGTTTATCTTTATTTTCCAGCATCTTGGGTGCTATTTAGAATATTCCCAGTGTATTTCCATTGATGAAACGAAAAAAAAAAAAACAAAAAACTGTTTTGAGATACACTGTTAAAGGGTGGTGAAATGAAATTTAGTAACTTTGGGATTTATAAGACTCATGTTACAACTCAAATTAAAATTTCTCAAAAGATTTTGTGTGAGTTGCAGGCTCTAAACTTTTAGGATTAGTATCTATAGATTTTTCAGCATGAATTTTTATTAAGAATAGATGCTGAAAAATCATGTAAGCTGGTGTAAAAACAGTGGTTTGTGAAAAAATATTGTATTGCAGATTTTCAAGTTTTTCAGCCCATGTAAAGACAGTCTATAAAATGTTCAAACAATTGACTAGTGATTAAAACATCCTCAGTAGTGTGAATCAGAATACAATATTATTATAGTGAAATATCTTATTAACTTTAAAGCCACAAAGTAATTTGGAATAAAACGGGAACATAGCTTTGTGGTCGGTTAGACAAACAGATTATTATACAAATTTATAAAAGCACTCTTCATCAGATCAGTTTTCATGTGAATTATTTCATAGTTTAGTGTGAGAATCTAAAATCAAATGGAGGTCATTACTAATTGTCACGAGTTACTGCTAATTGTGACTTATCAAGAATTACTTATTAGATAGCCAGGTAAATAGCCAGGTAAATTTTCCACAGATATTTTCAATGATGGCCTGGTTGCGAAGAGGAAGGAGGCTAGGGACTTCTCACTGGTGGGAGAATTTCCAGTTTTGTTTGAACATCTGTGTTTTCAGTTGTTTTTTTTTTTTTTTTAGTAGCACATAAAATGTAGTCATCTTAATATGCTGTCATAGAAGAAAATATGTTGAGCCAACAGAATAAGATATACTAAAATAAATTTTTGAAAGGAATACATTCTTAGACAGTGTTTTACAGTTCAATTTTAAAAGATTCACATTCTGGTTGACTTTAGACTTTTATCCTGGAAGAGGAAATCCTTTTGATATACCTGGATGGCCTTTTCAATAAAAGTGAATTAAACATATGAAAATACCTTCAGTCAATCCAAATATATAAAAATGAGATTGAGGCATATAGGACTCTAGTATCATAATGTAGATAATAAAGTCAGTATCTTAGAATGAAAGGGTGAAAAACGAAATACATCTTTCCTAGCAACATTAACCGTTGTCTGTCTTATTCCTACTTCTCTAATACAAGAGATTTTTGGCTTGGGGCCCAAATGAGTTCTCAAGACCACAATTTTCAAAACTTCATACTCTGGTATGGTAGGCATTTCAGTAACAAGCACAAAATATGTGAATAACTTTTTTTTCATTCATGATTTTAAAGAATCTTTTGCCGTGTTATTCCAAGACAAAACCATTTTATTAGTTACATGCACTTATTTCCATAAACTTGATATACGTCTCTATTTCTAGGGTTTGTGATGGGCTGAGTAAGAAGGGAATATCCCTATATTACTGCATGCCTCTAGAATTATCTTGTCCAGTTTCATTTTTTTAGTTTTTTTTGAAAGATAGGTTTAAGTTCTACTTCAAATTCACGTGAATACACAATCATAAAGCATATCTTTCTGTTTTTTAAGTTAAAGTGTTAGTCGCTCCGTCATGTCTGACTCTCAACCCCACGGATTGTAGCTCACCAGGCTTCTCTGTCCATGGAATTCTCCAGGCAAGAATATTGGAGCGGGTTGCTATTCCCTTCTTCAGGGGATCTTCCCAAACCAGAGTTTGAACCTGGGTCACCTGCATTATAGGCAGATTCTTTACCAACTGAGCCACCAGGGAAGCTGGCTTCCTGTTTTTACTATATATTAAAAATAGTATGAATAAAGTAGAAGTAAACTTTAAAAGTTACTCAGCAGTTTGAGTTTCTTTGGAGAAGAGTTTAAAACTCAAATTATTATCATTCTTAATATGTTATTATTTTTATTCTTAGTTTTGTGTTTGCTTTTGAAAATCTCAGCTGCAGTGTAAATCTGTGTGCATTTCTCTATTTTATAATAATTGTTTTTTAAAAGTCATAACATTTTTACTATGTGAACTATAACCCCGAGGCTCACTTTTATTATCAGCTGATCTAACTGCTCTTGAGGTAATAGTTTCTTTAACCAATATTTTTTAGTTTTCAAGAACATTTTCAAAATATTAGCTAGATAGTAGTTTATTATCTTTAAGATCTTATTCTTACATCTTTATCAGTCTTTTAAAATGTAAAAGTAAGATGCTTTTTAAATTTATTTAAGTTCTTTGAGTGACTTCTACAATTTTTCTTGAGTTATATGAGTGAATTTTATAATATCAATACATGCTATTATATAGAAGTCTGCACAGAGAATTTTATTCTTGGCATCATCTTGTTATTTAAGGCTGTGTGCAATCATGAAATATAGCAGGCCATAGAAAAGCATGCTCTAAAATTCCTATTTCAACTGCTTGAACATATTTTTAGTCAAGAAAATAAATTTACATGTTCTAAAGCATTAACTGTTGCCTATCACTGTATTGATCAAGTGAAAGTCAAAAAATAAAATAAGAACATATTTTCTAAAAGCTTTTCTTATAAAGTTGCTCTTATAGTACATTTTATTTACTTTTTTATGATGCATAGATACACATTTATATAAGAGGTTAAACTAAATGTTATTTTAAAAATAATCCAAAATATTATCCCTTAAAAGACTAAGAAATATACATATTTAAATCTGAGGATAAATATTTAATATTGTTGAAAAGGATAATATTTATACTTCATCATGTTTCACTACTATTGTCTGGCTTCAAATTTTTCACTGTTAGTGCTGCTTATGTAATAAATGCGGTAGAAATACATCTATATAAGTAAGAGATGTAAATTAAGAAAATAGTTTTTAAAATTTAAGGTTAATAAAGGTTTACGTGCCTTAATTCAGCGAAGGCTGGCTCTGCCCATATTTATGAAAATGTGAACAATCAAACTTCCTGGCAAAATTAATGTATGCATGTACATGTGTATATGTTCTTACATTTTCAGTACAATGTACATAAAGGGTCAAGCACAAATATTAGCCCATTTTTATACTTTTTTATTTTCAAAGGTAGTTTTCTTTTCTAGGATGAACTCAAACCTTTCTTTTTCCTTGAAAATATTTTTAAACTTGATAATCTCACTGTTTAAAGCTTCAAACATTTTGAAGTTCCTTAAAATAGAGGTAGTTATTCCGAGTAGTTCAGGAACAACTGGCTTTCAGTGGACAGTAGGTTGGAGTTTATGTAGACAGGGGCTTCCCTGGTGGCTCAGATGGTAAAGAATCTGCCTGCAATGCGGGAAACCCAAGTTTTCTGATTCTCCAGGTAGTGTGGTGGGGTGTTTAGAGGCACTGTGAGAGTATATGCTGGGAGCCTGCTGATGAAACCAGAGGGGGAAGGTGAAGCCACTGGAACTGGTCTCATGCCAGTCAGGAGGTGAAACTTAACTCCCCTATGCTGAGAAGTCGTGCAATACACTCAATAGTGGGTAAATTCTTACAAATGCACCTGCTAATTGTGATTTTAGTCATTGCTTCAGAATGTATTCCCCTCAGTGATGCTTTTGTTTAATAAATCCCACTGGGCTAAGCCATCTTTTAGTAGAGTCACTGGGGAGAGGGTGGTGTTTTTTTTTTTTTTTTTTTCTATTGAATTCCTTCAACCAATGACTGTCTATTTGTTAGAGACTAACATAATGGTCATCTTGCCTATCAATTTGAAGATAGTGTTGACTTCTGACACCCATCTACAAAACACTTTTAAATCTTCATTGGACCTACACTAACCTATTGTCAACCTGTTTTAGCAAAGGAGACGTTGACAAGAATTCCCTTCAAAGGCACACAGTATTTTACAGTTAGTCATAGCTTTCACCACTAACTTTGACAGTGATGTATTGCTATCCTTTGGTCTCCTGAAATAAATTATCTCATAATAAAGAAGTTCTTAATGGCATCAACATTCTGTCCTGTGACTAGGCAGAAGCCTGTTCTTGCATCCTTGCTGCTGCAGAAGTATAAATTCAATATTTTTAAGGTAAAGCAAAAAAAAAAAAAAGATGTAACAAAATACAGGTGCAAAGTTGTGGAGTGTGGGTGGCACTTTTCACTCTTGTGCACTGTGTTCTTCCACTGATAGACTGTAAAATTGGTTTCAGACAGTGTTTGAGAGAATCTATTGATATACATGTGACATACTTCTATTTGTTCTGATCCTAGTGACATTCTGATTACTGGTATTTGTAGGCTCTGCCCTGGATCTATTCCAAGGAGTTTTATTGTAGTGAAATGACTCTTACAGTTCATTGAGCATCTAGCATAACTGTGCTAAATATGATTGGCACGTTTGCATATATTTGTTCGAAAAATAAGGCAGTTAAACAGCATAATTATGGGAAAATGAATCATAACAATAAAAGACCATTTAAGTTAACAAGCTTTGTGATCAAAGGATAAATACAGGTTGGATAAATTAGACTTTAGATGTAACTAATCTACATAAATAGACTTTGTTCTGATTAGGGGAATGGAATATATTAAAATAATTTAATGGTATAAGATGCATTTTATTTCATACATTATGAAATATTTAAAGATTTGAGTTATTTTCTTTATATTTCTATTTTCTGAAATGGTCATGAACCATGTTTGTGTTGAATGAAAAACAGGCAAGGTAAAGATGGCTATTATCTTGTAAACTTATTTGGTAGAATACACGATGTAAGAAAAATATTTATTTTTTAGGCTTGTAATATTTTTGATTGATTTTTAATTAGTGAAGCATATTAAAGGACCCATTTAAAAGAAAATTTCTTGTTTACTTCTTTTATCAACTAGAAGCAGCCTTTCTAGAATATCAAAGTGTGAATATTAAAGTTCTATTTCATGTTTTCAAAGCTATATATTCATAATCGTTTCATAGATACATGCTGTTTTCGAGAAATACCGGATACATGTTTGTAAATTTCCTGCAACTGTGATGCTTAGGTATGCTTTCTTAAGCTTCCCTTGGTGGTAACGTTAAAAAGGTAATTTAAGCATAAGTCATTAACTGGTATACTTTTACAATATTTCTACCTGAATCAGTAATCATTGTTAAGCAATGATTGAATTATACTTATACATAGCATTTTCATGTCCTCCAATTCAGTAAAACTCAAATTAAAATATATACATATATCCCAAATTTTGATAGCTTTTATAAAGCAGAATCACAATTATTTTATTATAGGAAGAAATGTTCACAGGATCAAAATTTCATTTTTATTTTTATTACCCAATTTTAGACAATCAATGTCTTAGAAAATTTTTTAATTTTTATTTATGTGCAGAACAAACATTTGTATCTGTTTTGAAACAGAAAGCTATAGTTTTCACCCTTAACGAAATATTATTCCTTTTATTTCAGATTCCCATGTAAAAACCTTTGCTATAAACCTCTTCATTTTATTTTGCACACAGCATATTTTAACAGAATATACTGAGATTATTTTAGGACTGAATATTTGATAGATTTTTGCTATTTTTCCACAACACCAGAGCAACTGCATATGCAGAACTTATATATATATATATATATATAGATAGATAGATAGATAGATAGATAGACAGATAGATAGATGTAAACAACTCACTTGCAATTGCCACAAGAAGGATTATCCATCCACAGTATGAGGTTACCAAAATGTACTTTTACTGATGTCCTTATTTCAGTAGATGAGGTAACAGTAAGAAGTTAGAATGTTTGAGAGATAATATGTTTAAAATCTTAGAAAAACTTGCTAGAATAAATGTTATCCTTTAGTATTTTGGGAAAAAAAAAACAGCTTCAAAAAGGGAATATTTTCTATTTCAAATTTGGCAATTGCTTAGTTATACATCTTTATATAAATATTAGTTATAAAAATTTCTGGGCAACTTAAAAAATAATTAGTTTTGATTTCAATAGTTCTATCAGCCAAAACCCAGGAAATTACTTGATATTGGTGACTTCTATTACTGCGTCTTCTTAAGACACAAAATTTCTATTTTGCTTTGGTAGTTTTGCATCTTTTTTAAAATAGTTTATCCCAAATCAACTTAATGCACTAAGAATGTGAATAAGAGGAGCTATAAACCATGAAAAATGAAAGATAAATCAACCATCTATCATTACAAGCATTCCCATTAAGATATAATTAAAGATTCTGTGCAAATTTCCCTTCACATAGTTTTAAGGCAAGACACTTGATTGCTTTATGTTTATTATTTTAGCTTTGGATGAAGCTAAACATTAATGAATTATGTAACGCTGATGAATTGTGTTTTTTCTTTTTGTTTTAGACCAACCCTTACTCTCTTACTTTAATCTTGATTGATTAAATCAGAAATTTCTGATTAATGAGAAATGTTTGGAGATATAGGTGACTCTTAGTTGGCATGGCATAGGCACAGAGTGCATTTGTAATTTTAGGAGCAATATATTGGTGCTAATGCATGAATCTAAATGTAGGATAAAGACATTTTATTGAGAGAAGATATTATGTGAAAAATAGGAAATATTTTGATACAACACATAGGTTGAAAAAAGACCTTGTACTTTAAGTGTTGTCAGATGCACAGATAGTAATTATTAGATAAATTTCCAGATCGTGACCTTCTAGGAAGGCTAGTATTTATTCTTAGATAATAATAAGGCCGAAAATAAGGAAACTATCTTAGTAAACAAATCCCACTCCCAGTCAAGATAAGGTTACTGACAAAAGTAACCTCACAATGTGGCCCTCACATCAGCTGTGCTAATACCAACAAATGAAGCAAAATGACTAAACTGGGAGAAACAAGACAGGGAATATGTTTGAGACTTTTTTTTTTTTTTCTGATTTTGAGCAATAGGTTTTCCACGATTTTTTTTTTTTTTATAATTGAGACAATTACATAGTAATTTGGGTTAGAATGCATGCCCAGTTCCCTGTTTCAAAACCCAATTTGTTACCACCTGTGGCTATTTCTATTAAAAAAAAAAAAAGAAACATAATTACTATGAGTCTCAGCAGTCTTAGAGTAAATTTTGCAATTACAATGCTTCCCTTGGGCAGATGTGTGAAAATGGCAGATTAATTCCTGCCAGGATCTTTCTGTTCCTTGTGCATTTTTAGTTTTGGTGTTGCCTGCTTATTAGAGTGGCTCTGTTTGCTCTGGTTAAAGGTTATGTCAGTGTTTCCATAATAAATCTCTAGAAATGAAGATTCACAAGTCAGCCATTAAATTTTGCCTTAGGTGAAAAGTTGACATGTAACATCTCAGCAAAGGAGTAGTTATTATTTTCCATCACACTCTGTTGCTGGGTTAAGTTTGAAGTAAATGGTAGCAGGACCATTTGGCAGTGTTGAAAAAGTAGGACTTAGACTAGCAGGCAAAAAGAAAATGCAGTCTTTTGACCTACGAAATAATATCTAATCAACAGAAGCTGATGGAAGTATTTTAATTCTGTGCTTCATCTCTAGCTACTTAATGTATAAGATTTTTAAACAGCCACAATAAAAATATTGAAGCTGGATAGCTAACAAGAGATTTAATACTCCATCAATTTCCGTTCATTCCTTCTTTTCATTATGATGTGTAAAGTGAAAGTGTTAGGCACTCTGTCACGTCTGGCTCTGCAACCCCATGGACTGTAGTAGCCCACCAGTCTCTGTCCATGGAATTCTCTAGGCAAGAAGACTGGAATGGGTTGCTATTCCCTTCTCCAAGGGATCTTCCCTACCCAGGGATCAAATCCTGGACTCCTGCATTGCAAGCAGATTCTATACTATCTGAACCACCAGGGAAGCCCTGAGATGTGTAAACTATATTCTTAATAAAGACCTAATTGATTTACACACAAAGTAACTAATGTTATTAAGTTTGAATAGTTTTTGATCTCTGGCTCTGTGTTATACCTCTATTCTCAAAGTTAATTTATCAAAAAGTGGTCTAGATAGGAGAATGGTTGAAGACAGTGATCACATCCATCTTGTTTGTCTTTGTAGTTGACATAACATAGTTTAATACATAGTAGGCACTTAAAATATGACTTATTTGACTTATTTGTGATGTCATATGATCACTGATCAGATGTGAGCTGGGGCTTGGATTCAAATCTAGAAGTTATTCAGGTCAAAGCTAAGGCTGTTTATAGAAACATGCTGATATATTGATCTGTTGATAAATAATGTATTTGAAGGTGGCCTATTTGATAATTTTTATTCATAGTTATTACATTTTTAATAACTGCAATGAAAATCTCTATAAGTTATACTGATAATATTGCCAGTCCATGGGAAAAAAACAGGTGGTCAAGGTTCACAATTTCCGCAATATGTTTATATTTACGTGTGTAGGTATATCAATATGGGCTTCTCAAGTGGCACTAGTGGTAAAGAACCCACTTGCCAATGAAGGAGACAAGAGATGAAAGTTCAATTCCTGGGTTGGGAAGATCTCCTGGAGGAAGACATGGCAACCTACTCCAGTGTTCTTGCCTGGAGCATCCCATGGACAGAGGAGCCTGGTGGTCTACAGTCCATAGAGTGGCAAAGAGTCAGGCATGACTGGAGTGACTTAGTATACTGGCATATATAAATATAAATATAAATATAAATATAAATATATATATATGTTATCTCTAATTTACATCATATCAACAGAAACAGTGTTGGTCAGAATATCTTTCTTTTGTTCTATTACTTTGTATGGTTTATAAAATATTGAAGCTGTGCAATTCAGATGTTATATGTTATATATTTTAAGGCTTTGAAAACCCCACAGCTGTAGTAAACTAAGAAAGTAGAGATTTTCCTGTCAGTACAGTGGTGAAGAATCCATGCTCTAATGTAGGGGATGCAGGTTCTATCCCTAGTTGAGAAACTAAGGTCCCGCACACTATTGAGCAGCTAAGCCTGTGTACCGCACCAGATAAATAAACTCAATAAAGACTAAAAAAAGAAACTAATGTGATCCTTTTTTCTATGTTTTAATTTTAAGATAATTATATATAGAGAGACTCCATAAAATATACTTATTTTCTAAATTAATTTTTAATAAAATGAAATTGTAGATAAATGGTAACTAGTAAATTTTGATTAAATTTATTTGTATTTATTGACATCTAATTTTATGAGTTAATCATTTTCATACCAGCCATTTGCCATTTATAAAAGGGAGAAGAAAATCACTATGGGCAGTTATCAAATTCATGCAGTAATAATAACTCAATTTACAAAACATTTCTTAAAATTTCAGAATCTATCTTATGTAGGTGATATGATATTTCAGTTCACGTATTGGGGAAACATAAACTATATTACATAGTAATTTGGGTTAGAATGCATGCCCAGTTCCCTGTTTCAAAACCCAATTTGTTACCACCTGTGGCTATTTCTATTAAAAAAAAAAAAAAAGAAACATAATTACTATGAGTCTCAGCAGTCTTAGAGTAAATTTTGCAATTACAATGCTTCCCTTGGGCAGATGTGTGAAAATGGCAGATTAATTCCTGCCAGGATCTTTCTGTTCCTTGTGCATTTTTAGTTTTGGTGTTGCCTGCTTATTAGAGTGGCTCTGTTTGCTCTGGTTAAAGGTTATGTCAGTGTTTCCATAATAAATCTCTAGAAATGAAGATTCACAAGTCAGCCATTAAATTTTGCCTTAGGTGAAAAGTTGACATGTAACATCTCAGCAAAGGAGTAGTTATTATTTTCCATCACACTCTGTTGCTGGGTTAAGTTTGAAGTAAATGGTAGCAGGACCATTTGGCAGTGTTGAAAAAGTAGGACTTAGACTAGCAGGCAAAAAGAAAATGCAGTCTTTTGACCTACGAAATAATATCTAATCAACAGAAGCTGATGGAAGTATTTTAATTCTGTGCTTCATCTCTAGCTACTTAATGTATAAGATTTTTAAACAGCCACAATAAAAATATTGAAGCTGGATAGCTAACAAGAGATTTAATACTCCATCAATTTCCGTTCATTCCTTCTTTTCATTATGATGTGTAAAGTGAAAGTGTTAGGCACTCTGTCACGTCTGGCTCTGCAACCCCATGGACTGTAGTAGCCCACCAGTCTCTGTCCATGGAATTCTCTAGGCAAGAAGACTGGAATGGGTTGCTATTCCCTTCTCCAAGGGATCTTCCCTACCCAGGGATCAAATCCTGGACTCCTGCATTGCAAGCAGATTCTATACTATCTGAACCACCAGGGAAGCCCTGAGATGTGTAAACTATATTCTTAATAAAGACCTAATTGATTTACACACAAAGTAACTAATGTTATTAAGTTTGAATAGTTTTTGATCTCTGGCTCTGTGTTATACCTCTATTCTCAAAGTTAATTTATCAAAAAGTGGTCTAGATAGGAGAATGGTTGAAGACAGTGATCACATCCATCTTGTTTGTCTTTGTAGTTGACATAACATAGTTTAATACATAGTAGGCACTTAAAATATGACTTATTTGACTTATTTGTGATGTCATATGATCACTGATCAGATGTGAGCTGGGGCTTGGATTCAAATCTAGAAGTTATTCAGGTCAAAGCTAAGGCTGTTTATAGAAACATGCTGATATATTGATCTGTTGATAAATAATGTATTTGAAGGTGGCCTATTTGATAATTTTTATTCATAGTTATTACATTTTTAATAACTGCAATGAAAATCTCTATAAGTTATACTGATAATATTGCCAGTCCATGGGAAAAAAACAGGTGGTCAAGGTTCACAATTTCCGCAATATGTTTATATTTACGTGTGTAGGTATATCAATATGGGCTTCTCAAGTGGCACTAGTGGTAAAGAACCCACTTGCCAATGAAGGAGACAAGAGATGAAAGTTCAATTCCTGGGTTGGGAAGATCTCCTGGAGGAAGACATGGCAACCTACTCCAGTGTTCTTGCCTGGAGCATCCCATGGACAGAGGAGCCTGGTGGTCTACAGTCCATAGAGTGGCAAAGAGTCAGGCATGACTGGAGTGACTTAGTATACTGGCATATATAAATATAAATATAAATATAAATATAAATATATATATATGTTATCTCTAATTTACATCATATCAACAGAAACAGTGTTGGTCAGAATATCTTTCTTTTGTTCTATTACTTTGTATGGTTTATAAAATATTGAAGCTGTGCAATTCAGATGTTATATGTTATATATTTTAAGGCTTTGAAAACCCCACAGCTGTAGTAAACTAAGAAAGTAGAGATTTTCCTGTCAGTACAGTGGTGAAGAATCCATGCTCTAATGTAGGGGATGCAGGTTCTATCCCTAGTTGAGAAACTAAGGTCCCGCACACTATTGAGCAGCTAAGCCTGTGTACCGCACCAGATAAATAAACTCAATAAAGACTAAAAAAAGAAACTAATGTGATCCTTTTTTCTATGTTTTAATTTTAAGATAATTATATATAGAGAGACTCCATAAAATATACTTATTTTCTAAATTAATTTTTAATAAAATGAAATTGTAGATAAATGGTAACTAGTAAATTTTGATTAAATTTATTTGTATTTATTGACATCTAATTTTATGAGTTAATCATTTTCATACCAGCCATTTGCCATTTATAAAAGGGAGAAGAAAATCACTATGGGCAGTTATCAAATTCATGCAGTAATAATAACTCAATTTACAAAACATTTCTTAAAATTTCAGAATCTATCTTATGTAGGTGATATGATATTTCAGTTCACGTATTGGGGAAACATAAACTATACACATTCATGTAAACAATATTTTCCCATTTCAGTAGTGTTGTTTAAAATGCATCCACACTCTTCAGAGTTGTTTAAGCCATATTCATTAATTCAAGAGTAAGTCATGAAATATTTTAAAGAGCTCTTAATTGAAATACTTTACTGCCAATGCAGGAGATACAAGAGACGCAGGTTTAATCCTGTGTTGGGAAGATCCCTTGGAGTAGGAAATGGCAACCCATTCCACTATTCTTGCCTGGAAAATCCATGGACAGAAGAGCCTGGTAGGTTCTAGTCTGTAGGGCTGCAGAGTCAGACAGACTAAATGCACACATGCATACACACGTTGCTTTTAAACTACTACAGGACTTAATTACTATTTATCTGAATTTAAAATTTTAGTGGAAAATTCGGGTCAAACAATAAGAAGGCTTGGTGGAATAAAGGCTTCAAGCAGAATGAGCTTTCACACCATATTACAAATTTAATTATCCTCATTTGACGAAAGAGTCGAGATTCAAAGTTAAGGAAAAAAACAATGGAAAGGAGCATAAAAATATACATTTAGGAAGTTCAGAATTCATTGTCAACTCCCATTTTATGAAAAAGCGAAAGACTTTCATAAAGAATAAACTAACAGTGTCAAATATTACATCAATTAGCCTACGAATAATAAGTTCTCAATGGGGATATTTATATTCACAATTATATAAACATTATAGTTCAAGTCTATCTGTAAATTCACCCTGGAATATTTGTTATTTGAGGGGAAGAAGGCCCATCAACAGTCAGTGCTGTTCTGTCCAGATGAGCAGTCAGGCTGGGTCTTGATTCATGGCACTATTAGATATCAAAGGCCCATATATCCAGGGTAGATAGACATTCCTCTACACAGTGGATCCAAGCTAGACCTGAAATATTAATATTTCATAATCTGTCTGAATTTTACTTCTTTCCAGAATGTGCTTATTCTTGAACTATCATACATGCTTTTTTTTTTTTTTTTTAAGAACACAGCTGAGAAATCTTCTGGAAAGGTGACTTCCAAATAATGTTGGTAGAATGTGAATGTTTTGCAAATACACTAGTTTTCATGAGTTTAATTTCTTTTCACATAAACCAAATAATCTAAACACATGTGTCATCTGTTTAAAAATTTCTCAAAAAGTTGTTTAAAGAACTGAAAAGTATCATCAAAGCACATAATTTGAGTGAAGCAAATGGAAAGAAATTGTTGTTTATATTTTATACTGATCTGTTCTAATTTTTTTCTTCCTATCTTTGCCCTCTGGTATCTTTTCTGTGATATCCATTCAGAAAACATATTTTTATGTAGATAGCTTAAGAACCTTCTACATTTATGTATAACTTAAATATTTTTAAATATGTATATATATTTAAAAGAATATATATGTATGTATATAGGTTGATGAGACCATGGTGGTATTTCTCACCAAATTACTACTTAACTGTACAGTTGCCCATCAATATCTGTGGGGGGTATATTCTAGGACATCCTGAATTCCAAAATTTAAAGATGTTCAAGTCCCATATATAAAATGGTGTAGTAATTACATGTAGCCTACACATATCCTTCTATGTACTTTAAATTATCTCTAGATTACTCACAATACCAAAGGCAATGTAAATACTATGAAAATAGTTGTAAATATAATGTAATTGCTAGGTTAATAGTTGCAGCTTACAGCAAATTCAGGTTTTGTTTTTTGGAACTTACTGGAATTTTTTTCCCCCAAATGCTTTTTGTTTGAGATTGATTGAATCTGGGGATGTGTGACCTGAGGATATGGAGAGCTGACCATATGTACATTTGGACTTAAGATCATGTAGTTGATTTTACATAGTGGAGCTGTACAGGGGTACGTTGAATTTCAGATGGGTTGGATTCAAAGTAGTATGTTTGGCATCATTAAAATGCACCTAATAGACAAGATACATTTATCTAGTTAAAACTAAAAAGCTTCTTATTTCCTTTAATCTAGACTTGAGAGTATATTTTAAGAAGTAAAGTGTTGATATTCTTTTTATATAAAAATGATAAAATGAACCTCTCCACATGACTCCCTCATTTTGTTCTTCAGGCAAGAGTGTGCTCTATTGAGATATAGTAGAGAAAGGATTCTCCATCTGCCACTCCTGAAAATAGAATGCTTAGCTTTTTACCTCTTGATAAATCTTCTTTATTTATTTATGACTATGCAAGTCAGAGAAATAGACTAACATATCAGTTCCTAACATAAGGAAAGGAAATTTATAGTTAAACTTTGTCAACAAATTCTTTAAAGTTATTTTCATTTGAAATTTCCTGTTAAGCTTCACTGAACTGCTTTATAATAGTCATCGTTTAACTAGAGAAATTTAATCTCCAAGGACACATCTGTTATTTAATGATATTATAGGTTAGGTTTTGTTTGGTGGAAGTGTGGGATGCAAAGGTGCTAGGGGTTGGAAAAGGAAAGGGGCTCTAATTCGGTATCCCCAGGTAATATGATATAATAATTGGCAAATGGAGATATCATTTCAGTTGGTTAATTATAATAAACCTATTATCTTGTTAGAGGATTAAAGTAGAATCAACATGTTGGGAAATAGATAAAAGGTGCATGAAAGCATTTAAAATTCAATCATTAGGTTTTATTGCACCCATCTGCTCCCAGGAAATGTAATTGGAAATTTGATTCATTGACCTTTAGCTGCCATTTTGGATCATAGTTCCAAAGTCTATGTTTTCAGGTTGGATATTTGAAGTTAATTTGATCAGAACCATACTCAGTACATTTTTAACTCAATTACCTTTTTGAACAAAATTTCAAAAAATAAAATCAGGCTTAATGGCTGGTGTGTATTTGACAATAGCATCAGCATAGTTGTTTAATTCTGGATCTGGTTAAAGCAACTAATGTTCAACTTCATTAAGGTTTCTCTTAACTGAAAGGACTGGCAAACTTTTTATGTTGCTTTATTCACAAACTCCTACTTCTCATTAATTATTCTCCAGATCTATATTACACTAATGTATAGTTACAACATCCAATTACACTAAAATTACCTACCATGACATATGAAAAAAACAGTATTTAGTAAAACAGGTGATTATCCTTAATTTAAAAAAAATTGGCACTTCTGAAGCCCCTTATGCCAACATAAATATGATGCTACCGAACCCTCCTAAAATATTTCTTACACTTCACTCAGAAGAGTAAAATGTAATAAAATTACATGCCTAACAGAAAAAATAATTATGTAAATTGATCATGATTTCTTGTCAGTGTTTGTACACTGCTCTGTTCACTGAAGTTCATGTAACTTGGAAAAGAATCACGATTAAACAGGTGTTTCTTCAGCCTTTGAGATCAAATTTCTGAAATATTTATATAGTGATGAGCCAGATGTACAAAGCTTAACCTTATAATCCCATTTCACAGCTTTTCTAAATACTTGGAAACTTGTTAAGTATGAAGCTGATTATTTTGGCAGCATAGTTCCATTAATAGGATTCAGATCTTCCTTATTTACAAGTGAGCACTGTTAATGTAATCTAGTATATTAAATTGACATGGAAACTGAAAAAGAATCCATTTAAGGGTTCACTGACAGGGAAGGGTTTCTCTAAAGCTCTTTTTATTTTACTTTTTTTTAAAATTAACTTCTGTTAGAAAACACATGGTGCAGGTGAATGAAGTAAGTGTTTTAGGTACTATGCTACTACTTTGGTGTGAAGCAACTATTACTCTGATTTCTCATACTTTTATCATAATCTTGATATATACCAAATATGACAATGCATCTGTCCTTTACAAATATCCCCTTCAGCATTATCTCAGTGCAAGGCCTTGCGTGTCATTTGACATGTGAAATTATTTTAAATGCACTTATCCTTTTTTTAATGAATAGAGGCAACACAGAGTACTGTAATAATGTGTCATGATTTTCATTTTGCTTATTTATTGGTTCTGCAATAATAGATGGAGAAATTATTGTTATGCTTTCAGTCTGAGCTGTTTATGCACCATGCAACTAGGTGCACCATTTCATATTTGTGACATTCTATCCTCTCAAGAAAAAAGAGTATCAAAATTCTTAAATCAAATTAGACTGGAAGAGTTTTATACTTTGTCTTTTTTTTTATACTAAGTGCATAGCTTTTATAAACTACCTGACTCTGCTTGAATAATAAACTCATGCTCCTTCAGAGAGAGGAAAAACCTGTTTTTCAAACTATATGTGACCACCCAATTCCCTATTTCATAAAGTAGGAAACAGACTATCAGTGACTAGAACAATTCTTCAGCTTTTTATCTCCCTTGAGAAATTTATCTATTTTGCATCTTATATTTATAAAAAATGTGTCTAATGGACCAAAAATAAAGAGACATGATATTCTTAACATTGCTACTCATCAAGAAAACGCAAATCAAAACCCTTCACCTCACAGCTGTCAGAATGGTTGCCATCAAAAAGCACACAAATAACACGTTTGCAAGAATGTGGAGAAAAGGGAACCCTATACACTGTGGATGTGAATGTAAACTTGGTGCAACCACTATGAAAGGCAGTATGGAGGGTTCACAAAAAACTAAGATTAGAACTACCATATGGCCTAGCAATTCTACTCTGGGCTATATATCTGCAAAAAAAAAAAAAATTTTTTTAAACCCACTAATTTGAAAATATATATACATCTCAGTGTTCATAGATCATAGCAGCATTATTTAATATTGCCAAGATTTGAAAGCAACCTAAGTGTCTATCAACATATAAATGAATAAAGATGTGTAACATGTGTTGTATATATACACAATGGAATACTACTTAGCCATAAAAATGAATGAAAATTTGCAATTTACAGCAACATGGGTGAACTTGGAAGGCATTATGCTAAATGAAATAAGTCAGAGAAATATGAACTCTGTATGATAGCACCTATACGTGGAATCTTACAAATACAGCAAACTAGTGAAAATAACAACAAAAAAAGAAGCAGATTTGTAGATACAGAGGGCAAACTAGTAGTTACCAGTGGACAGAGGGGCAAGATCGGGGTGGGAGTACAATCTGTTGGGTGTAAGAGATGTTCAAGGATGGGAAATAGTGCAGTTATTGTAAATGGAAATTGACCTTTAAAATTTTTCTTAAAAAATTCTTAGAGCTCTAAAAGTAATCAAAATTGCTTGGAAAAAAGGAAAATCTCTAATTTTACAAGGAGAGGCACCTAGCTATCTTTCATGGCCAAAGATATTAAAAGCTAATTTCCATATTAATTGGCACAGGTCTGAAAACAGATTTTTCTGAAAAGCTAAGTATTTACAAGTAAACTAGAGAATATTTGTCCAGAAGACCTGGCATACCCAGAAAATATTCAGATAATGACTTTAAATAAAGTTTCAAGAATAATTATATATTTTAATAAAATAAGTGTGCAAATACTGACCAAAAATCCCATATAGAATTAGGTAACCTATAAAGAAGAATTTTTCAAGGACAATGGATATGTAAATACATGTCGAATAATAAAGTCTTTGGACCATTATTTTTGTGTGTGTGACATATTAAAAAATAAAGACTGTGCCTCTATATCTGTGTGGTTAAGACCCACTGCTGGTCAAGTGCCTTTTGGATTTCAGCTGCTTTAGAATTGATGCTTTTGAACTGTGGTATTGGAAAAGACTCTTGAGAGTCCCGTGGACTGCAAGGAGATCCAACCAGTCCATCCTAAAGGAAATGAGTCCTGAATATTCATTAGAAGGACCGATGTTGAAGCTGAAACTCCAATACTTTGGCCACCTGATGTGCACAACTGACTCATTTGAAAAGACCCTGATGCTGGGAAAGATTGAAGGCTGGAGGAGAAGGGGATGACAGAGGATGAGATGGTTGGATGGCATTACTCAATGGACGAGTTTGAGTAAACGCCAGCAGTTGGTGATGGACAGGGAGGCCTGGTGTGCTGCGGTCCCTAGGATCACAAAGAGTTGGACAAGACTGAGCAACTGAACTGAACTGAACTGATCATCAAACTGGGAATTTGTAGTCAGCTTCCAGGGACTACATTTCACCACAGGAAAAGTTACTCCCTTCTTGTTTGATTTTTAGCAAGTCACTAGTTTCCATAAGAAGAGAGTTTACTCTTGGGAACAACAACTGTTACAAAACCCTGATATGCAAAAATTCAAAGAAATATTAATATGTTTAATTTTGAGTTGTTTTACCAGTCCCTGCTGGGATGGGCAATACATGACATATACACACACACACATATGTGGACACATACACACAACTAGATTGTTACTCTATAATATTGTAGGCAGCTGTATTTCAATTTTAAAATCTGATATATTCAAAACAATATAGTAAATCAGCTTTTTACTCAGATTTATGTAAATATAGCATAGATATCTTTCTATGTCCATGATGTATTTTCATATAAATGATGGAATTCTTGGTCAATTATGAACGATTCATTTAATCTTACTCTCATTGACAGACTCTTTTTTTTGTCCAAATTAGATTTTATTTATTTTTAGTTTTTATTTATTGACGTATAATTGCTTTACAATGTTGTGCTAGTTCCTGCTGTACAACAAAGTGAGTCAGCTATATGTACACATATGTCTCCCTCTCTTGGGCCTCCCTATCTCACTCCTCTGTCTCACTCTAGGTCACCCCTATCCCCCGACCTCACTCCTGGAGGTCACTGTAGAGCTGAGCTCTTTGGGCTATATAGTCGCTTCCCACTAGCTATGCATTTTACACATGGTGTTGCATATGCGCCAGTTTTATTCTCTCAGTTCATTTCACTCTCTCCATATCCACATGATTGGCAGATTCCTTACAGTGAGATTCTATTTTCAAGGCCTTGGCTTTTAAAAGCAAATAAAACTTGCTTTTCAATCCAGAGCAAGTTGCTTAACTTCTTTTTTCCTGTTTTCTTACCAAGTGTAATAATAATATTTGTTACTCATAATGCTGTCATAAGTGTTAAGAATGAAATATGATTGTGCTGAAAAATAATATTAATGATACTAAATTCCAAATAAATATTAACCCATATTAGTATTTTTGTTAACAGCAAAAGACAGAAAACATTCTGGAACAGTTAAACTTTGGGCTTCTAATATGTAGACATATTTCCTGCAAAAACAAAATTTCAGTAGGCCTCAATCCTAGATTATTTATGATTATAAAAATGTAATTTTACTGGAATGCAAATTTGTTTTACTGTAAATTTCTCTTTTGACCTCTCTAAACTAAGAGTGATCACTTTTGTTTTAATGTTAGACATTTTAAAATGTGATTGATTTTTGATAGAATTTGTCTTGTGAACATTTGTTTCTAGATGTCTAAAACTTCTTAAACCACCAAAGTAAACTCTGAAGGGGAAAGATATTATTAAGTCTTCCTTAGAATTGTGCTTTTTATTCAGGGAGACCTTGGAGAAATAAAGCTCACACTGGGTAGAAACTGAAGAGAAGTTTCCTTGCAAGAATTGTAAGCAATGAACATTAGAAAGTTAGAGACATATGACAGCATCTGATTTCATTTTCACTTCTTTTCATGTGAGAAAATCGAAGCACAAAAATGTTACCACAGCTTGCCAGGAATAGAGAACTAATGTCATCTGACTCAGAGTTTAGGATGTTTACTCCTACACCAGTTAGGATATCATATTTTACATGCATTTCTATTGAAGTATCTGTAGAGTATGAGAACATCTTATAGCATGAAAATTGCTGCTATGAAGTAATACAACTTACTTCCTAAACTGCAGGTCAATTTAAAAGAGAATTATTTAAGGCTTCCACATAGTAAACGTCAAACACTCCACTGGAGCCCATGTACAGCATGTTGTCACAGGGTCTCTCCGATGGGAAACCAGCAGTAGTGTCAAGAGGCTCTCTACTTGTTCCTAAATACTGAAAATACTTTCAAATTTTGGAGACCCTAGAAGCAGCCCTGGAGTCTCATATTTAATCATAGAACTGGCTTTGATTCTTTTATTCTCATCAAAAATTGTCTAGTAGACATCATTATTTTTATTTGTGTTCAATTTCAGGGCTGACCAATTATAGGAATAAAGCCATTCAACTAGGTGTGACCTGGTATTAGAAGTCTGTAGAGAGTGTTGGTTAACAAGCATGCTTAGAATGAAAATAATCTGTGAGATGTGTCAGACAATGATAAACAGAATAGAATAGAAAGAAAGGATAATACACACAAAAGCAAGATGAATCATATAGCACTTGCAGGTTTTTTTATTTGAAAGAGTGCAAAATTTTGAGTCAAAAGAACTTCTTCATATTACTTACTCATACTGGAACCTCTGGCTAGTCTTTCATGAAGTCCACAGGCATCAGTTTCTCCGTCCATTAACAGAAATAATTATAATAGCACCAGTCAGTCAGGCTGAAAGGAAATAATAGACTTGGAAGAGTTGAAATACTGTGATGACATCAACCTCTAAAATGTAAAGAAGCACAGGAGACAAAGTTCAGCAAACTGAAGAATTCTTTTCTTTGGGAAGGAATGGGTTACTGTTATCTTTAAGAACACTCTAGAAGAACGTACAATACAGTTCAGGAAATTTCACGCGTCTAAGTACATTTTGCTTTCAAGTGTTCCCATGGTGGTACTGTTTCTGCAGTTTTAAATTGTTTGGAATTGAATATAAACATGCTATAAATCACCTAAGGCCTAAATCCACTTAAAAGTGTGATTCGTTTTTCAGTCAGGTACCTTCTAAATGCATACTCTGTGAGAAAGTCTGTGTGGCACAGAGGATGAAAATGACTTCTAAATCATGACCTGATGGCTTAGCATATAAAGAATCCACGTGCAATGCAGGAGACAAAGGAAACACAATTTGATCCATGGGTCAGGAATCCCCTGGAGAAGGGGATGGCTACCTACTCCAGTATTCATGCCTGAAAAATATCCTGGACAGAGGAGCCAGGTAGACTACAGGCCAAAGGGTTGCAAAGAGTCAGACATGAGTAAGCAAGTAATCACATATGTAAAAATGCCTCATTAGTATTGATATTTTATATACAGAAGTGAGTGGAGTAAAAAATGTTAATTGTATGTTAAGAACTGAACTGAGTCTTTCTAAGTCAGGAGCCTGAAATTTTTTTTTTTTTTTTTTTTTTTTAATGAAAAGACAGAGTATCTATTCTAAAGTTCAGGGGCAATATGGACTCTGTCACAACTACTGAACTTTGCCATTGAAGGATGAAAGCAGCCAAAGCCAGCATATAAGTGAAAGGGCATGGTTGAGTTTCAATAAAACTTTATTTTCAAAAACAGAGAATGAGTCCCATAACCACCCAGAGTTCACCAACCAATTTTGTAAGTCATTCCTGTTAATAATATTTCTTATTTTTTTCTATTTGAGTGTCTGTTAAAAAAACTATACTATTTAGACTTTAAATTGTTGTTGTTGTAGTCACCAAGTCATGTCTAACTCTTTTGCCACCCCATGGACCGTAGCCTGCTAGACTCCTCTGTCCATGGGATTTCCCAGGAAAGAATACCGGATTCAGTTGCCACTTCCTTCTCCAGGGGATCTTCCTAACCCAGTGACAGAACCTTAGTTTACTGCTTTGACAGGCAGGTTCTTTACTACTGATCTATCAGGGAAGCTCAGACTTTAAATGGTTTCTAACAAAATAAAAATGACTATCTGTTACTTCAAAACTAGATATTTGATATATTGGAAGAATGCTTTATTATTGTTTCATGAAGTGATTCTTTAGGAAGGAATACTAGAGAAGAAAAATTCTTAGAATTAAAGTCTTCAAGCAAAAAAAGAATGGGGGGGTGCTTGAATTAGGAATTAAGTGACAACCTGATAGAGAGTAGAGATATTTCATTTCATTTTGTGCTAATGTTTAATTAAAAATATGTTAACGTTAGTAAAGACACTTAACTTTATTTTAATTTCAGGTAAGAACACTAACCTAAAATAGACTATTTCCTTTGACTCATGCATTTTAAATGTGATACTTATTCTTATATTTCAGAGGGAAATGAAAGATATTCTGGTAATCTAATACTCATAAATTTGATTAATAATTAATTTTTCCTCAAATATAGGAATGCTTTTTTCTTTGTAATGTTCATTTCTGAGGACAAGTCTTCCAGATTCCTGTGTGTTATCTTCTAATTTCCATAATTGTGCTTTCAAATTACTCTTTTGTTTTTAAGCCAGAAATTCAAATCCAATGGATATTTTTTAATTTACATTTTTATATAATTTTTGTTCTTTAGAAGGAGTTAGTAAATTATCTTTAAATCCTTGCAAAATGTTGAGGACTGAGAATTCCTCAAAAGTATATACTAATTACTGTAAAATACATTGTCTGTTTATCTGGTTGGCTGAATCATTACTTATAAAGAGTTAAAAATTCTCTATGCCTATCAAGCGTTAGAGGAAGGAGATGTGAGAAAGGTGCTACACCATTTAATTTCATCTTGAATTCATCCTACTTTTGTCTTCTCTTAAAAAAAAAAAAAGAATTGGAATGCACCTATACAGCCAATGACTTGAAAGGCTGATGCAAAATTATATCAGAAACTGATCTTTTTGATAACTTTTTCTTGCATTTGTGAATATAATCATCATTTTAAAAATAATTGACTGTCAGTATTGACAGGTGCAATTGACTGTCAATTGACAGGTGCAAGACTGGTGAATTGTGCTTACTAAATCATTGCATGCATAAAGTTTTAAATTTTAGTGTATTGTGAAAAAATAAACTAATGAAACAGATAATAGCCATACAGATTGTTTTACTTTTTAGGTTAGTTATTTGCTTTTTAGGAATTTTACCTAGTGATTGACTAAATATAATACCTTAAATTTGCACTTTAAAAGGTTCAGAAGAGCTTATTTTGACAATTGATAATATATGACTATAATGATGGTAATTATTCAGTTAAGCTTACTGTATGCATTATATATTTGATAAAAGATGCCATTATTACATTTTTAGGGCTTCCCTGGTGGCTCAGATGGTAAAGAATCTGCCTGCAATGCAGGATACCTGGGCTTGATCCCTGGATTGGAAATATTCCCTGGAGAAGGGATTGGCAACCCACTCCAGGATTCTTGTCTGGAGAATTCCATGGACAGAGAAGCCTGTGTCCATGGGGTCATAAAGAGTCAGATATGACTGAGTGACTGGAAAAATCTTGTCATTAGAATTAAATATAATATTAAGCATATTAAAATAATTTAATATGAAAGTATAAAAAGAAAGGTACAAATGCCCAAAGAGCCATCTTGTTATCAGGGGTAATAGTAGTACTATTTTGTTTAGTATTTTTAAGATTTTAACAATAATTTTTAAGATCATTTCAAGGCAATTCACATTAATGTCTCATTACGTTATTTCTGAAAATATTGGAGGATGAAGCATTATGTTTCTCTGTTTCTCAAAGAGGCACTACATCAACCGACAGTTCCTGGCAGTCTTTGGCAAGTGTTACTGTTCTACAATGAATTAGGCATATGATAAGTGACCCTAGGAAAGTCAGCTGTAGCTTTTCTGTTTTAAACAAAAAGAAAAAATGTGTACAGTCACTGTACTGTGTCCTGTGTCTCCTAGGACAACTGAAGAGAGAGAATAGTAAATATCGATAATACTATTTTGTAGATCCTAATGTAGGGCTGCTGCTGCTTCAGTCATGTCCGACTCTGTGTGACCCCATAGACGGCAGCCCACCAGGCTCCCCTGTCCCTGGGACTCTCCAGGCAAGAACACTGGAGTGGGTTGCCATTTCCTTCTCCAATGCATGAAAGTGAAAAGTGAAAGTGAAGTCACTCAGTCGTGTCCAACTCTTAGTGACCCCATGGACTGCAGCCCACCAGGCTCCTCCGTCCATGGGATTTTCCAGGCAAGAGTACTGGAGTGTGGTGCCATTGCCTTCTCCAGGAGCATACTGCAAATCTCCAAGTACAGAATAGTGATAATGGTGCTGTGATACCATTTACATGCATTTGGATGCAGTGAGGTAGAGTTTCAAAGCATTTCCATATTAGCTAAGTTAATTGGACTAAAAGCTAGTTTGAATCAAATAATTCAATTTTTTAAATATAAATTTATTTATTTTAATTGGAGGTTAAGTACTTTACAATATTGTATTGGTTTTGCCATACATTGACATGAATCCACCACAGGTATACACGTGTTTCCCATCCTGAATCCCCCTCCTTTCTCAGTTTTTTAAAATTTCAATTTGGTTATGAGCAAGTTTCTCAAAATTAATAAAATTAGATTTTAAAGAAATGTGTTTTGCAGAAAGACAGCATTCATAGTGATAAGAAGTCAAATAATGTGTCACTAATTTTTCTCCCTCCCTTTTTGTTTTTATCTTCTTATGTGGAGCATTCTAGAAGTTCAGGCTTATAATGAATTTTTGTTGGTGATGTATATTTGTGTCGTTAGTTTCTTGGAGGCCCAATTGCAGAGAATTTAGTTTCAGATATTCTCTCCGGGGGAAAAATCTTTTCATATTCTTCATAGAGATGGAAAAAGAGTACAATAGAAGGAAAGCAGAGGAGAGTTTCTTAAGAGTAAATGTCTGATAAAGAGTTAAAAAGAAAACAAAAGAATATCAAATTTCCTCTGCTACTTGGAAGAAAAAGGGAACTGCATATTACATAGGGCTGAGATGGAGATGCTTAACATCCTGAAGAGAATGGATTAATTAGGGATGTTGAAGTTAGCAATCTTTCAGTAAACTGGTTTGGATTCCTTTCCTAAGACATCAACCCATGGCCTAATGTGCTGCCCTTGCCAGTGGAATAGCACAGTTAGCATTTGGTGGATCCCGGTGGCCTCTGGGCTCCAACTTTCAGCAAATATATAAAGAGAATGTGCATTTTTCTCTATGTTGTGTGCTTTTCCAGGTAACAAATAGTCTCATTTTACCTTTTGAGTATTTCAATTTTCTTCCTTTTTGTCAAAGATGACTTTAAGATCACAAATTGCATAATTAAATTCTGGCATGCCAGCTATTATTAAAGTTATCAATGCCATTTATAAAAGGGTTAACATTTTCAAGAGTTTTTCAGATATAGCCACATCACTTCAAAAATTCGTCTAAGTCATTCGAGTTGAATAGTGGACTTAGAATTCTCACTTACAGGATATAGCTTGTCCCCTCATTTTTAAATTTAAAGTAATGTTAGTTTTTGCTCAATGTGGTAAGAATTTCTCTTTTTTTTCCCCTTGTGCTTTTAGTAATGTAACACAAGTGTGGACAACACTGTATTTGTATAAAATGTATTATTTTGGAAATCACTGATAAATACAGTTATTGCCATACTTCATGTACTTTAGAAATTTCAAAGCCATAGGTGCTGTCAGATAACTTTATAAGTGGTGGCTTAAAATGTTGTTGCCTACTTCAGCAATGTTTAGAGAACCACACCATATATTCTGTTGAAGGCAGAGCTATCAGAAGCAATGTCAGTATGAAAAGGCTTAAAGTGAATTATTCACCTCTTAACACTCCGTTGTGTTCAGACTGCTGCAAAGAGAATGCTTGTTATCAATGTGAAAAGCAGTGCCTTTGAATTAAGGGAAAAGTTCAACTTGTTTCATTTTGTTTGCAACCCAGTGGCATCAATACATACTATCAATATTCTGTCCCTAATTCAAAGGTACTTTTAAAATTTCACTCCCCTGTTCCTCTGAATTAGGAAAACACTGATCATCTAAGTATAACTGAAACTATAACTACACATCCAACTGAACATTCATTTGTGAGAAGTTTCTCTTAATGCTGACTTCAAAGAGTCAAGAACACACTTTTGTTTTTCTTCAATAATTCCAATTCTAGATCAATAACACTAGAATGAACGCTTTCTTCATATTTGTATTACAGCCTTTGAAAGAACCTTTTTGTATTTGACATATCTGTCTGCTCTCATATGTTACAAAATTATAAACAGGCTGCTGGCACAGATATATAAAGTTTATTCAGATAAACATAAAACATTTATATTATATACACATATAATATATGTGTATGCTTCTAGATGCTTCTAGAACTTGGTGCAAAATACTACATCTTTTGTCCCTCATTGTCTAATCTGTTGTCAATATTATTTATTGTATCTTTATTTTCAAATATTATAGTTTTGAATTTTAGTTTTAATTTTTCAATTTTAGAACTTTCATTTTGACTCTATTTCTTGTCTTTAGGCCCAAGATGACGATACCACAAGAGAGGTTCTTAGGGCTCAAAACTTGAGGCACTTATTCTCAGGGTCATGCTTTTACATTCCTGGTCATATTTCCAATATTCTAAGATATTTTAAGGTTCTTGTTGGTTAATTCTGTCATCTTTTTCATGCCAGGGTCCGTTTTATTGATTGTTCTTTCTCCTAGGTATGGCTTATATTTTCCTGGTTTATTGCATGCCTTGTCATTCTTGATTAAATCTCAGATATTGCAAATTTTACATTGTTGAATGCTAGATTGTGCATAGTTTGAGCTAAACGTACGCTTCAGTTTACCTATTGAACCTCTGTCCCAAAGGCCTCCTCTTTGGTGAGAAACAGACATAGAAACACAAAATAATATCCAAAAAAATGCCAGCAGTTTTTACACCACTGTCTTCTGTGTTTCCACAACAACGATTCTGGAAATGCCAGAGCTTTTCGGCTTGTCAAAACTGATCTCTCCATAGGAAGTTTCCTGACTGTCTCATGACTCTGTAAACGGGAAATGTAAGATATTGATGGTAAATTAACACCACGGTATTGTATATATATTTATCATATAGTTATTGCACTAATCATAGACTGAGTTCTAGCATCATTTACTTAAATAGTATCTATGATGGTGAAAAATAATTCTAGAGTCTGCTTTCCGAATGCTCACAATGTTTTTCTCTCCTCCTTTTGTAGGAATACAATTGGAGAATAGTACTCTGATTTTTTCTTAAAATTCTTTCGAAATGAGACTTGACATGATGAGGATCTTATTTTTCTCATTCCACTGTTTTCCCATTTTGTAGAAATTCGATAGTGTTTTACAGCTTACTGGACTTTCATCCAGTTATCATCATTTTGAGATTATTACAGTGCTGCTTATAGGATTAAAAAATTTTAAAAGTGGGAATTCCCTAGTGGTTCAGTGGTTAGGATTCTGCACTTCCACTGCAGGGAGCCTGGGTTCAGTTCCTGGTTGGGGAACTAAGATCCTGCAAGCTGTGAAGTACAGTCAAAAAATAAAAAGTTATAACAGGAAAGCTATTATACAACTAAGAATTTTCACGTATTATCTCATATAAAATATAAAACCACACATTTTAAATTGTCTTATCCTTTGATACTTTGATACAATTTTTCATACACTTTAGGGCATCTTAGATGCTAATGATTTCATATTCAGTGTCTTTAGTTTTTACAAAGATTCACTTATTTACAAATATAGAGTCACTTTCATGAGGTATTTTCTAAATTAAAAGACTCACCATTTCTAAGACTGGTTCCTATTTCTTCATGATATAGCTACGTTTTTTCATGCATTGAAAGGAAAAACTTCTTTGCCACAAATGCAGTCTGAAATATTTATTTATTTAAAGTATGTATTTTATGGCTGGGTAAACAAGAACTACACACAAGAAAATGATCTTTGAAAAACATGAAAATTAAGCTAAATAATTCATATTTAAGATGAATATCATAGAGTGTTGCTTGGGTTTGTTAGTGTGGCTATACAGAGTTTTATATCTCAAATCCCTTTGTAGCCTGTCCAAATAAACATGGGATCTCTCCATAGGGTTTTGAAAGTTAACTGTATAGATTTTAAAGACAAAGTTCAGAAATACTCTTTATTAAGACTATTTAATGAAAACAATTTTAGTTTTATAATTCTCTGTGAGACAGAAGTATCTTCAGTGTGTATGAGATGCAGATGATCACCATATATATTTATACTTAGAATTACCTGTTATTAGCATCCAGTAAAATGAACCTTTTTTGAATGTGTGTGTGTTTTCATGTATAACTTCATGAAACTAACACCACAGTCAGCATACTAAATTGTTCTATCACCTTAAAAAGCTTCCTTATCCTCTGTCTCTACAGTCAATCTTAACCCTGGCATCCACTGATCTATTCTTTGTCATAACAGTTTTTGCTTTTTTGCAAAGCCTTATAAATAGAATCATACAGTGTACAATTCTTTCGAGATTGGCTTCCTTCACTCAGCATAATGCTTTTGCGATTCATCCAAGTTGTTGTATCAATTGTTCATTTTTGTTGTTGTTGTTTATAGTTTTCATTCTATATATATACCACAGTCTGTTCACCTGTTGAAAGTTATTTGGGCTGATTCCAGTTTTGGCAAAGAGAGCTCTTAAAAAATGTACAGATATCTGTGTGATCATAGTTTTCATTTATTTAAGGTAAATACCAAGTTATTGGGTTAATTTTGGTCTTTTCTTTCCCCTATGGATCATATTTTTGTTATTACGTCAAAGAATTCTGCCTAACACCAGGTCACATAGATTTTCTGCAGTGTTTTCTTAAGTTTTATATTTTCATTTAGATCTGTGATCAATTTCAAGTTTTTAAAGTTTTTTTGTTTTGTTTTAATAAGTTGTTTATTTCTATTGAATTGCCTTTTGCAACCTGATATAAAATCAGTTGAATATCTCTGTTGGTCACTTCTGAAAGTCTCCTCTGTCGCATTGATCTTTGTGTCTTTTCCATTGACAATACTACACTGTCTTCATTAGTGTAGCTTCATAGTATCTCTTAAAATAGGATAATGTGATTCCTTCAAATTTAATCCTTTTTTTTCAAAAATATTTTAATATTATTGTTCTTTTTGTTTTATATTCTAGAATCCTCTTGTCTATAGCTACAGAAAGTCATGCAAAGAATATGAATGGAATTATATTACATGTATAGATTATTTGAGGAACTTTAATGTTTTGACTATGTTGAATTTTTAATCCATAAACATGATATATCTTTCCATTTATTTTGGCCTTCTTTAACTTATTCCATCACTTTCTGTAATGTGCAACATACAGATTCTGTACTTGTTTCTATTTTTATTTTTGTAAATTATCTATTTGTTTAAGTATTTGATTCTCAGGAAAATATTATAAATCTGTTGCTTAGATATTTAAGTTTCCAAATAGTTCATTGCTATAATATAGAAATATGATTGATTTTTGTGTGATGACCTTGAATATGGCAACATTGCTTAACTTATTTGTTGGTTTTGAGTTTTGTTTGTTTTCATTTGTCTTGATTCTTATTTTCTGCTTGAGCAATACTATTACCTGAATATACAATAACACTGTGAGAAAAAATTTTCCTCCTTTTCCAATTTGTGTGTCCTTTTTTTATTTTTCTTGCCTTATTGGCCATGCTATGGCTTTCGTGCTGTGGTGAATAGAAGTGGTGAATGATTTCAGTCTTTCAAGTTTGGTGTTCGTTATGTTCAAGTTGCTAAGTCATGTTCAATTCATCACAGCCCTGTGAACTGCAGCATACCAAGCTCCCCTGTCCTCCACTATCTAAAATTCATGTTTATTGTGTCCATGGTGGTATCTAACCATTCATTTTCTGCTGCCCCCTTCTCCTGTTGTCTGCAATCTTTCCTGTCATCAGGGTCTTCCCAATGAGTCAGTTCTTCATGTGAGGTGGCCAAATTATTGGAGCTTCAGCTTCAGCATCAGTCCTTCAATGAATATTCAGGGTTGATTTCTTTTAGGATTGACTGGTTTGATTTCCTTGCAGTCCAAGGTACTCTCAGAAGTCTTCTCTAGCACCTCAGTTCAAAAGCATCAGTTCTTCAGTGCTCAACCTTTGTGATCCAATTCTCACATCCATACGTGACTACTGGAAAAACCATAGCTTTGACCAGACGGACCTTTGTTAGCAAAGTGATATTTCTAATCTTTAATATGCTGTCTAGGTTTCTCATAGTCATGTTAGTTATACTCTTTTTTGATAGATGCTGTTTATACAACTGAAGAAGTTTCTTTCTATTCCTGTTTGCTGAGAATTTTTATCATTAATAGATGTTAAGTTGTGTCAAATGTTGGACATATTTTTAAAATTTCTGTTTGTATGCTTCTAATAGTTCAAAAAATCTATTTTGACTCCTTTTGTTATTTTCAGCTCAACTTTTTTATGTGCATATAAGTGGTCATAACAAATTAATCTACTTCCACAAATAAAATGTTTTCCCAATTTCAAGCAACATGGTTCAGCTTTAGTAAGTGCTTTCTTTTTTTTTTTAGAGATACTAATTTTTAAAATTGGTATTTTATAGATTTATTTTTAGAGTTCTAACTGATGAGCAAGTAATAGAAGATAGTATATCTTAGGAACAGTTAATCACCACTTACTGCTGATAAAAATTATGATTTCAAGTATCATTTATAATTTACTACAGTTTGCCGAACACTAGAAGAGAATGCATAAAGACAAATATCAAAGAAACTATTTGTATCATACAGACTTTATCTGCTTTGTTTACTTGATTATTTTTTATTTGTTTATGTTTTCTATAAAAAAGAATGTAAAGAATATCTAAATTTTTATCTTCATCAAAAATCAATACAACAAACCAAAAAAATAAAATTAGGAGGGTCAAGCAGTTTTTAAAATTAGTTTAGATTTGTTTTAAGTAATCATTCTGAGCAAATGATCATTAAAAAAAAAAAAGTACCAAACATTTGCCATTTTATTTCTGAGTGAAATAGTTTAAAATGATCATCATATCCTACAGTTTAATTCAAAATGTTTACTTTAGAACTTTTCTGTTACTACTCATCAATTCCATGGATCCATTTTTAATAATAAATTATATGCTTTAAAAATAAATGGTAAAACTTGCTGTGTTCAAGTTGCATTTCAAGGGAAAACATTCTAATGATTCATTTTTATGGAAAAGAATGAAGTTTTCAAGAGTTAAATATATTCATAATTACTCTGCTGATACCTAAAAATCTACATCTTTGACTTCAAATTTTACTTTCTTTCTAGACTTAAAGTTTAAGAATTTTAAATGTACAATGTGGAACTTAATTTTTAGAATACACTGTTGGAAAATAGCTAAAAGCCCTTCTATTTCTAAATTTAGCCCTTGATATATATGGCTTTTTGTCTTTTTTTTTTGTTTGTTTTACTCTATAAATACTGTTATTTTATATTTGGATTAATTTTAATGAGTTTTCAGATACCCTTGGAGACTGGATAATGAAAATGTTATTTTCTATATTAAAATCAGTGTGGTTTTTATAGTGCATTAGTCATAAGTTTGTTAAAGGCTAAATGGCTATTTCATTATGGTAATTATAAACACACTCTATCTCTCACATTCCTACCTATTTTAATGGAAAAGTGCAGACAGACATTATTATTAGTAAACTTCTGATACTCTGCTACTATTAAGCTTCAGACTTCTAACATTGTGCTTTGTGAAATTCCATAATAATACGCCAACCTTTTTTTGCCTTTTTTTTTAACTACTTTCATTTATCCTCCTGTGTGTATCTTTTTATTTTACTCTTCCTCCTCTCTCTATTTGCCTCTTGCCTTTCTCCCTGCCTTTATTTTTCTCTCTTCTTTCCTTTCCAAAATTCTTTTTTTTCTAACTGTCTCTTGTTTTTATTTTCATCAAAACAATATTTGGTAGTATTACCATTGCCCAGTGGTCACAAACACTCTGAGACATACATACAAACAAGACACATCTGCACACACACTAGCACATAATTTAAAATAACCCTTCACTTAATTGGAAAATGTATTTTATTTCTTAGTTTAAGTCTCTTATTAGAATTGCTTAGAACTTTGATATTATGCAAAAGATTTTAGTTACTGTCTCTATTACATCAGGGGTAGAAAAGTTTTCCTAGTCTATCTTCCTGTGTCTAACTGAATAGGGATCCATATTGTATGACGTTCCACATAACCAAAGCCACTAACATTACAAGATTAGCTGTAATAGCCCTGATATAGCAAATATTAGGAGTTTCCACTTTTCACTTTACATTTTACTCTTTCCATAATGGGCTTCCCTGGTGGCTCAGTGGTAAAGAATCTGCCTGTCATGTAGGAGACACAGGAAATCCAGGAGATGTGGGTTTGATCACTGGATCAGGAAGATCCCCTGAAGAAGGAAATGGCAACCCACTCCAATATTCTTGCCTGGAATCCCATGGACAGAACAGCCTGACTGGCTATGGTCCATAGGGTCACACAGAGTCAGACAGAACTGGGCACACACTCTCCCTAATACCCTGGATTCTGTTTCTGATCTAAATACTCAGGCTTAGCTTTCACCTGACAGCAATAATGGGTTGATTCATTTTCAGCCAATTCAAAAAAATGATTTTAAGTTTATATGTGGAGTTTCTAAGTAATTTTAGTTTTTAAAATTGGAAAAATTCTTTTGCAAACATTTTTGCTCTTGGTTTTGGTTTCCATTACTACTTTAGTGGGAGATATTTATCTTTTAAAGATGGATAGCTAGTTATAGAAGCAATTAAGGTGCTTCACAGAATCTGGAAATTTGTAAAACATACTAATAAAATATATCTGCTACCACTACTAGTTAAAATAGATTAGGAGTAAGAAATTAATCTACCTTGTTTGCCATCATCTTTGCATTTATCTTGACAAAGTTCATTAGAATCACAACAAGAAACAGATTAAGAAATTTGTGAAGTTTTTCCTGTCCCCCAACTTCTAGCAGACAGTGAACCTTAGAGAGTACTCTAAGCTATTACTCTCAACAATTTTTTCCAGTAATAGTTTAAAAGGCCAAATAAATTATTAACATGGGACAAGAAAAGTGTCTTATTAGTTTAAATTAGCCTTATTTATAAGGAAAACACATTGCTCTACATTAAGCCTTACCTTGGGTCCTCTGCTTCATGAATTATGCGCTTCTGTATCACGGATACTTGCTTGCTTGATGATCTTGTAGGAACCCATAGCTGCTTCAGAGCACAATGATGTGATATGAAGTGAGGCAGGAAACAGGAGAACCTTTGTCACTGAGTCAGCTGCAAGAAGAAGTAATGTGTATGAATGTACAGTATAGGGAGATCTATGAAAGATCTACTCTCTTTCTCCCAAAAGACTCTGTTCCATGGTACAAGGAGAATTCAGTTCTATTTGGCAGACCTCCATGTCAGTTTGGAAGCAGTAAAACAACCACAAAACAAGTCTCATTTCTCAGTGTCTTTAATTCTCCATGTTTTAAGTAACATTTTAATTCTCATTTTGATTTCACTTTGTTTTAATAATCAAGAGCTAACACCCCTCTCCCTTGTATTGAGTACAATTTCCAGTGTAAGGATGCAGCGAAGAATGAATTACAGAGATGAGTCCAGTCATAGGTGCTATGCTTATGTTTGTCACTGGTACAGTTTGAAGGAAAGGCCCTATATCTCTTAATTAAGGCGGGGATGACTTTAAATGATGTTACATCAAGAAGGGCAAAGAACCCCAGCAGATGATGCAAATTTGTTTCAAAATGAGTATTATTAAATAATTCATGTTTTTAATATGGAGAAATTGGGTCATTTTTCCACTCCTCCCACAAATGTTCAATCTTAATATCTAAGTAATGAAACAATACAGAGAGTGTTATCCATCCTGATACTAACAGAGAATGCCAGTTATGACAGGCTCATTGTTTACTTTAACAGGTAATTTGTGGACTGGAATCATTTAATTGTTCTGAGTACATAATTACATGTCAGCAATTTCCAATTTAATTAAAATGTACAAATCTGAAGATTAAGGGAATTTTTGAATTATTAATCATTTTTCCACTAGGAAATCTTGTTGCTCTGCAGGAGATTTGTCCAGTGTACAACTATACGTATTTTTTTCCTTCTTTTTCACAGACAGACAATTTTCCCGCAGAGCCCAATTACATGGGCAGCAGGCAGCAGTTTGTTCAAAGGTAAGGCCTATTAAATAACTTTCTCGGCTTCCCCATTTGCATTCGTGTCAAAATTGCTTTGCAAGAGTCTACACTTCAGGTTCAGACTCGTAGAGACAATACTTTTCTTCTTTTTCTTTATATGTATTTCAGTAGCTCCACGTTTAAGGACCCAGAAAGAGCCAGCCTGAGAGACAGTGGGCACGGGGACAGTGATCAGGCTGACAGTGACCAAGACACTAACAAAGGCTCCTGCTGTGACATGTCTGTTAGGGAGGCGCTCAAGATGAAAACGACTTCAACTAAAAGCCAACCACTTGAACAAGGTGAGTGAAGCCTTCCAATGCTTACCAAGTATAAAGCTTAAGCAATATTAAACCTCAGAATACTAGTTGTAGTTTATCACCTTGGAATGGAGCTTTTATAATAGAGCAAAACAAGCAGTGAATCGCGAGGTTGCCTCACACAAAAAGCAATTTTTCAATACTTCAGTAACCACAGAAAAATGAAGTTCATGGATTCTAGCCTGAAATCTTCCTGGAATGAGAACTTTTCCAAAGTCACTAGATTATACTTATTTTTATGAACATTTACTAACCTTTGCTGTTTTGCATTTTAGTAAAAGAAAATATGGTATATGTTAACTAGATATGCACATTTTAATATGTTAATATAAAGATTAAATGAATAAATTTAATATATTTAGGTGAAATTAAAACTTGTTTGAAATTGTATAGCTCTTAGCGGGGTTGGTATTATTTTTAGTGTGGGTTTTAGCTCCAAAGTAGTTTTTCAAGAGTCAGATAACAGCTAAGCCGGAGTTCTGGCTCCTTCTTTTGATTTACATCTAAGTCTTCCTGGATATCAGATAAACATGAACTTGTTTACTCTGATGGAGGTAAAAAAGAAATGCTTCTTCATGAATACATATGTCTTTTATAAAAGTCTAACTTCAATTTATTAGCTCGATATGTCTTTTTATTAATAGCAATATTTTTATTGTTTTAAACACAGTAGAATGTTTATTAATGATTCACCCAAAGAGAATTAAGCTACTCTTTGTGTAAGACTTAGGTGCTGTGAAAAAGCTTTTTTATATCCAATTATAAAAAGTAAAAAGAACTGTTGCATAAATTGAATTTCAGAGTTACAAATGCATATTATTTTAGTTAATATTAGTTTTCAAAACATTGATGATATGCAAGGATGTTTGATATTTAAGTTTTGAGGAGCTATATTTAAACAATTTGAATTTACTGATTTATTCTTAGTCATTTAATGATAGATGATTCATAGAAAGTAAATTTTTGCCTCTAGTGTAATCTCTCCTATCACATATACATCAGCAGATAAGAATGCTTTTTAATTTCTCTAATCATGTTGAAATTTTGATTCAAATATGCACATACACACATATATATATACATTCAATACAGAAATTAATTAATATATATATTTAAGTTTCTGCACTCAATATAATTACACTGGCCTTATTTTAAGAATGACCCTCTCCAAAGCCTTCTTTTCTAAGTAATAAGTGCTAGATATATTGTAGCAAGTTTTGCATAACAAGGCAATATTGTTTTAAAAGTTACTTTAAACAAAAGTTATTTGAATACTTACCTAATATTTGCAGTTCTTGCAAATTTGAGTGATTATTTGATGTGACATATGTGGTCTTTATGGGTTTGACTATACAATGTCATATAAATATTTTAGGCACATTTTAGGTAATGAGTGTTTGGATTTTGGTATGCGAATACATAGCCTAACAGACTCATCTACGTCTATGATAAAGTGGTTTGCAGGTAATTCATTGGCTACTGTTTGCAAAGCTGCATAGAGTAAGTAAAGAGTTTACATTTACTGTCATATCTTCATGAGAAAATTTGTTAATTAAAACCAGCCTGCTGCTCACTATGAACTTCTTAATTCCTTTCCATACACTGAATGAGCAATGTAATTGATAAGAATGAAAAAAAAAAAAACAACCCTATAGGTAAGGACATTTATGTCTGAAAATATAGTTTATACTGAAAACCTGTTATTTTTTCCTATTTTGGTATCAAAAAGTAATGTCTTAGAAGGATGGCTTTTGTTCTTAAAAGAACATATATTTGATGTATATTTTAATTAATATTACACATAAAATAACTTCTAGTCTATGAGTAAGAATACCAATAGAGATGTCTCCTGTAAAAAAAAAAAAGTAGTTTTCGTGTATCCTTATTAACAAACATNTGGTATCAAAAAGTAATGTCTTAGAAGGATGGCTTTTGTTCTTAAAAGAACATATATTTGATGTATATTTTAATTAATATTACACATAAAATAACTTCTAGTCTATGAGTAAGAATACCAATAGAGATGTCTCCTGTAAAAAAAAAAAAGTAGTTTTCGTGTATCCTTATTAACAAACATGAGAAAATTATGAATCTGAAAGCCACACTTAGAAGATAATCTCTAAATTATATAGGAGACTGACTTGTACTCTAAACATGATTTTTGAAGGATTAACTAAAAGAGTATTTCATTGATTATTGAATGATTGATGGATTTGGCTCATTAATTCATTTATTTAATAAATATCTATTAAATGCTTTCAATAGTAAGGAAAATTAGATACTTTTGGGACATCAGAAATAAATTTGATTTGGAGCCTGCCTTCAAGAAACTGTATGTAACTGTGGTAGAGATGGGAGACTCTCTGTATGTCTCTCTCTCCTATCTCCTTTCTCGTTTACCTGTATCTCTTATCTGTCTCCCTACCTATCTCTCTATCTACCTCCAATCTGTCTTTTTCTGTCCATCACCTAGATCATCTTTTTGTCTCCCTGGCTCCCTTCCCTTATGTTTTGTCTTTTTCCTATCTATGTATCTTATGTATACATCCATCTACGTACCTATCTAGACGCAGAGGAGGCTAGTATCTATTGTTTTTACTACTTACCATAAACTATGCTAAATTAATTTTAACATTAGCTTATTTAACCTGAAAACTCTAAAATTGCTAACATTTGTATCTTACATATATTTAAAAACTGAGCTATGGGGAACTTGTTAACTTGCAGAGCTGGTTGGAATTTTATCTTAGATCTAGATATGACCAAAATTTATATCTTTTCTATAGAACTTTATCTCCAAATAGTCAGATTTGCTCAAAAATGCATTCTGATTCATTGCTATGACTCGATATCAAGTAAACTTTGAAAGTTAAGTTAAATAAAATTGCTAACATTTGTATCTTACATATATTTAAAAACTGAGCTATGGGGAACTTGTTAACTTGCAGAGCTGGTTGGAATTTTATCTTAGATCTAGATATGACCAAAATTTATATCTTTTCTATAGAACTTTATCTCCAAATAGTCAGATTTGCTCAAAAATGCATTCTGATTCATTGCTATGACTCGATATCAAGTAAACTTTGAAAGTTAAGTTAAAACTTGAGTTCATGTATATGAACCTTGTGGGAAAATATCAAAATGATTTATATGCATTGAATTATTAGTGGCCAAAACATTATATTCTTTTTGGTATTCATTGCATTTATAAATAGGTGAATATAGTTCCTCTCACATTTATAGATGTTAAGAAACTTTGTCAATGTTTCATGATGTAAATAGTGAAGTCAGAATTAGAAATAAAATAGGATCCCTCCATGGTTTGTCCTCTTAACCAATGCTTTATACTATTCATATAATGAATGGTTTACTCAGAAAAATAAATAAATGTTTGAAGAAGCAATCAGCCATTGTCTTGGTCATTGTACTCTGTTAATTTATTTGAAAAGCATCACAAGCACCAATGCTAAATTAATTTAATGCACACCTATAAAGAGTAATTTCTTTTACAGATGAAAGAAGATGACAGCAGTTTTCAAATAATTATCTCATGTCCAAGTTTCATATGTTAAACACTAATTTTTAATATCTTAAAAAATCTCCTAGAAAACAGAAATAAATTTCCTTTAAAACAAAAATGAAACAAAAAGAAACCTATTTATCACTTTTGCTCATTTTAAAATATTTATAATAGTGCCTTAATAGTTTTAAAAAGTTGTGTCATGTTATATTTCATATTTTTATATTCATTTAGTTGGCTTCTTTCCCTGTTTAAATTATCTCTATTAAGAAAAATAATGTTCTATTTCTAAATTGAAATACTATTTTAACTTAGAAATTAAAATCAATTTAAAAAATAATCTTCATATTTTCAATGGACATTTTCTATGCTAATAATGACTTCCCTTTGCAAATAGCTNTAAATTATCTCTATTAAGAAAAATAATGTTCTATTTCTAAATTGAAATACTATTTTAACTTAGAAATTAAAATCAATTTAAAAAATAATCTTCATATTTTCAATGGACATTTTCTATGCTAATAATGACTTCCCTTTGCAAATAGCTTAGTACATTTGAAATTTTATTTCATTAACTCAACTGTTGCTATTTTGTTTTCTCTTTTGTACCATTAGATTTTTTCCATTTGTTTTATTCCTGTTATTTGTGTACTTTTGCTACCATCAGTTTAAGCATCTCAGATATACAGCACTAGTATGTGTTGCCCATTATTTTAGAATAAAAAATTTGAAAGGATTCAGTAGCTAATTGATGGTATGCACTATAGCTGAAGATAGCTTTAAGGATTTTATGTTAATAAACCCTCTAATAGAAAGAAGTTATTTTAGTTTCTCTTAGTGTGATTTAAAAAATAACACCTCTCAAAGAATGTACTTAGTTTCTTACTATTTGAGTTCAGTTTTCTGTCTGCCTCTCTGTCAATTAGATTTTTCCCCATATATTCCCCATCAAATATTGAATGTAGATAGGTAGGTTAGTTGTTAGATAGAAAGAAGAGGGAGATAATAGTAAAACAATCTGAATGTTTTGGAATTCATATGGTGCCCATACTAGCACATTCACACACACACACACATATTATTTAATAAGTCATTGTTTATTGGAAAATGACACAGAAAATTGACTAAAATACATTTGATCTTATTCTGATGATTTTATATTTTGGAATAAAAAAACTAATTTATATCAAGAACTAATAAAAATGCATAATGTTACTTCTGTAAATAAGAGTCACAATTTTACAAAGAAGAAAAACTCTTTCAAAAATTTGTGAAGGTAATTTACAACTTATACCTCAGAATGCCATTTATACTTTGACTTCAAGGAAGTACGGTGCCCTTGAATTTCTATCCATCAGAAACCGTGTAAAGTATTTTGATTGTTAGCAATAATTGCTTTTTTTTTTCTTTTAAAAGATGTAATAAGCTTTCCCTAAAATTCAGTAGTCGCTATTGATTCCCAAATAATAAATGTGCAGTTTTTATCAATGCTGACCAGCAATTTCTCTGAGCTTCTTATTGATAGCTCAGTGACTGTTCTCAATTTTTCAAGGATAATCGGTCTTCTGATATCTTTATAGTTCACTGAAACCAACTCCTTGAATTGAAGTCTGATGCTAGTGGAGTAGCATTGTTTATCCTGAGTACTGATGGCCTGGCTTGTGCTAGAGACTGCAACGGAACACCACCCACATGGAATGTAATACCCTGTGGGGGCCATATTGTTGGTCCCCTCCCTGGTGACTGGACTCCAGAACATTTCTGAGCCTCAGGAGTTGTTCCTTTCACATTCTTTTTTTGTTTCTCATTTTATTTCATTGCCTTATGATTTCTTTTATTCTATTCAAGTCTGTGTCTCCCCTGTTCTCTCTACTGCCGGAAAAATCTGACTTCTTAAATTATGTTCTGAATTCAAAACATTTCACAATGGAATCCTTGATTATAATCTAATAAAAATATAATCAGTAGAAAGTTGAGAATAAATTAAATACCAAATAAAGTAGGTTTGCTTCAGTGAATTCAGTTTTAAAACTAATTGCATTCTTAAGGGTTGCTGCTACTAAGTCGCTTCAGTCGTGTCTGACTCTGTGCGATCCCATAGATGGCGGCCCACCAGGCTCCCCCATCCCTGGGATTCTCCAGGCAAGAGCACTGGAGTGGGTTGCCATTTCCTTCTCCATCTTAAGGGTTGCCTTTCTTCTTTTCAGAGGACATTCTAGAAAACTACAAAACTAAAGTTAAGGTTTTTTTCTCTTTTTTTTTTTGGTAGCTGTTCCTTTTCCTAAGTTAGTGTTTAAATGTTGCTTCTAGATCCCATATTTCATAGCAGGTTTATACTAGTTTCAATGACTGCAGTATTTGTTACATGATTTCAGAGTTTGGTGAGACTCTGAGGTCCACTCCTTTTAATCTCCCTCCCTAATTCACTGCATAATGATTGCAATGGCACCATATTTCTAATTATGTCTGGAAAGGAAACGGTTTCCACAACCTCTGCTTTACCACAAAGGAGCTATTTCAGAAAGCAGTAGTAGGGAAACAGGAGAGTAGAGGTTGAGATCCTTGTTCATGCGAGTGAATGGGGAGTCATGCATTCAGGATCTGAGGGGAGCTTATTGAGACAGAGGGTTGGGAGGCCAGACACCAAAGTGACCTATGTTACAATTTCCCCTAGAACTGACCCTGATTAGAAAAGTGCTAACATAGTACTTCTATATTCTCAAGCTTTTGTTCTGTTTTCTCTTCTGCATTATGGTTACCTTCGAATCAAGCAGTGTATTTTCCCAGGCCTACCCAGAACAAGCAACAGCAAATCTACTTCTACAGAAGTAAGAACATGAAGATGGTGACTGTGTCCATCTTCTCAGCAGCCATCTGGCAGTCTCTGATAATAATTTTTAAAAGAAATGTTGCTATAAACAATAGGAAAGTTGTCTAAGGAAGGGAATGGAAAATTACAGCCATATATAGGGGAGGGGAAGGAACTGTTAAATATTTAATACCAGAGAGAAATAATTTACGAAATTTTAGAGGAACTTCTGCTTTATGATTCGCATACATGGTGTTTAAGAAATTGTATTATTTGCCAAGAATTCATATTATTTTCAAGCCCTGTGAATTTTTATTAGGCTGCATCTATCCAAGAGCACTGTAATATCATTTTTGCCACCTCCCTGTGCTGTCTTTTAGGACCTTTCAAATTCATCTGGCTTTAAATTTTACTAGATAAAATGTTTCTCAAACTGTGAGCAGCTTCACTTTATTTTTGCTTACCAGGCTTTGCAACTGTCCCATAGTTCACCTAACTTTAATAGTTTCAATGACATCTCTTTTTCTCATGTGCAAACATCTGCTTCTAGAATTCAGCATCTGGTATCATGAAAATAGAGAGATTTTATCACCCTCACATTTGTTGCTCATCGTAAAGCCTTTCTAACAAGTGTTGCATGATTTACTATAGACTCAATGTGATTTTGAGATTCTCTTGCTTTTAATAAGCACAGCAATGACTTTTGCTGAAACATCCCAATTAGGAAATGTTGGGAGAGTATTTCCCAAACTTTTGAAACTAGTTTTGCCGTATTCTCGGGGCAACAGAACCCTCCCCAGCCTTAGAATTACACACTCTCAAATATTCCCAATCAACTAGAGGATTTAAAAATTTTAAATAATATTTATAAATAATCTCAATGTATTTTTAAAAATTTTATAAATATAATTCTATACTAGTCATACGCATTTTTATGAAAGCAGGAGTGTGCCCATAAATGCTGAAAATATAAAATGGTTATCAGCTCCTTTGTTAATTAAGAACTGCAAGAAAATCATGTCATTTGGTCTAAAACCTCCCAGTAATTTCCTGTTATTTCACTTTAATAACATGTTCTAATATTGCAGGTTCTCTATTCTTTTGAAAGCCATATTACAAAGCTTCATGGTAGGAATCCTTGAAGTATAACTCCTCTATTGTGTAGATAAGAAAACAGATTGACTTCCATGGGGCCGTCAAGCTAGCCAAAGAGGTAGTACTCGTTCCAGGCTTATAATTTTCTGTCTAGAGCCATTTCCATTCTTCTGTGTCACTCCAGTGTCACATTAATAGACACCTCAAAATCTCTGAAGAGGCACTTCAGATTCATCATTATATTTCTTTTCCTTATTAATCTGGAGAAGTCAACTGCCATGCTCCAGAGCTTGATTCTTTCATAGATATTGAATAAATACTTCACATATTCATATATCTTATATATATTGAATAAAGATATTGAATTAAAGTTCCAAAAGGTCAATTAAATGTATCATTCCTTAAGCTATACATTGATGCTTCTGGATTTTTTGTCACCAGGCATTCTGAAATAAATATTCTTTTCAATCTGGATATATTACCTATACCTCTCCTAACTGTGGGTCCTTGATACCTTCTTAGCATGCTAAGGAATGGTGGTGCCAAAAAATATTTTCATTAATTCATTCAATATTTGAATAAATGATTGTGTCAGGGATACAAAGATATATGAAAACACAGTCTGGATCCTCAAGAAGTTCACACTGTATTAAGGGAATTTGACATACAATCATGAGATTGGTGCACTGAGATGTTTGCCCTGAGTATTAATGGAGTCAGGAGAATGGAAACCCTGCCCGGATTTGGAGGATCAAAAAACATTCCTGGAGAAGAAGACATCAGAGCTGATTCTTTAGCATATGTTTAGCTCATTTGGCAGAGTGAAGTTGGGGTGGGTGGGAACATGACAGGCACTCTCAGAAACACAGGAAAGGAAGCAGAGTTTGGCAAGCTGCTTAGAGGCATGTGAGTAGAGATGTGTGAGAATAATAATGTGGAATAGAGCCTGGGGAGGTGAGTAGAAGCCCAATGATGACCACTAAAACGCAGCCCTGGGAGGTAACGGTTCAAACTTCTTAAAGTTATGCTAGTCAATACAAAAAAATAAAAAATTAAAAAAAAAAAAAAGAAAGCTGGGCAAGTAACACAAGGCAAGACAGTATGAGCCCTAGAGTGGTAAAAAAAGAAATAGAACAAAGTGGAAGATTCAAAAGTTTTAGTATACGTCATTACTTTTATGATTATAATGAATTGTTTAGTATTCACTTGAAATTGATTTTGATATAAGGATTTCTAAAGGAAAAAATAATTTGATCCCCAAGTAAATGGAATATCACTTGAATTATTTAGTGCATTTTAATGCATTTAAGTCAGTCTTATGTAGTATATACCACATATAGTAAATTAACACATAAATATTTGAGATGTTAGCTTTTTCTCTAAAAGATCAATGTTTATTTGTACATAGGAATCAATTTAATAAAGAAATTTACCATTCAAGAATGCTAGAGAGAAAAACAAACAAGGAGAAAACTTCAGTTTGATAGATCTTTGAGAAAAGTTTCAGAAAGCAGTGAGGTAGTATACAACTTGGTGTGATAATGAATTTTAGGATTGTGACTTGGGAACTGAGTTTTAGTGAAGTGGTAGACACAGGGTGAGAGTATCATGGGGAAAGCATTTGGAAAGTCAAAACCATTTAGAAGATTAATGAGAGGACTTAAGTTACCATTTGGTAATGAGAGGAAAATACCCTGATGCTGGGGAAGATTAGGGGCGGGAGGAGAAGGGGACGGCAGAGGCTGAGATGGCTGGATGGCATCACCAACTCTATAGACATGAGTTTGAGTAAACTCCGGGAGCTGGTGATGGACAGGGAAGCCTGGCATGCTGCGGTCCATGGGGTCTCAAAGAGTTGGACATGACTGAGCGACTGAACTGAGCTGAATGAAAGGAGAGGTTGGCAATATAAACATAGAAACCATTGACATAGTATCATACTTAAAGTAAACCATTGACGGGGATTATTGAGAGAGAAGACAATAGGATCCATGCTAGAATCTAGCTAAAACAACAGTAAGAAGTTGGGAAAGAGTAAAGTTCAACAATTGTTCAATCAGCAGAGAGACAAGGCATAATCTGTATGTTCTATGACAAGGCAAAATCTGGAGGACAGCTACATGAATTATTTGACTGAAGCCAAGAGTTTTTAGATTTCATTTCCAACCATCATAATCGAGAGCCAAATTAAATCAATTCATTAAGCCAATCTAGACAAGTCTGATTTCATTCAAAACAAAATCTGAGGACAGTTCCGAAAACATGATCTCACATCACTGGCATAAATGTATGATTCCAGAACTCACCACTTAAGAAAAAAAGAATCATTTACCTGAAATCATATATTTTGAATTTTTACTGTAACTCAGTATTTTTTTGTGTATTTATTGTATATATTTATTATGCATTTCTTATTATGTGTATGTGTATAGTATATGGGGAGATCCCCTGGAGAAGGGGATGGCCACCCACTCCAGTATTCTTGCTTGGAGAATCCCTTGGAGAATCCCAAGAGCCTGGGGGATTACAGCCCATGGGGTTGCAGAGTTGGACATGACTGCAGTGACTTAGTATATATAGTATACGACACTGTCTTAGATGCTCTGCTGAATATTTATTCAACAAATATTTGTTAGGTTTTTGGTATGTGTCAGGCACTTCTCCAAATGCTGAGGATGGAATAATAAGCAGAATAAATATTCCTGTTCACATGAACCTTATATTTGAATGAGAATGTGATTCTCAAATGAACCCTCTTCAGAGTCATGAACCCAATTCTCATAGAAATTATAGTCAGAAAATATAAAATATAGAAAGTAACATGCTATTGATTAGGTATAAATAAAAGTGTGAAAGTTTCAAAAAGAGGGATAAAATATTGATCATTATTCCAGGAAGGGTGGTGTCATCAGCATATCTGAGGTTATTGATATTTCTCCCAGCAATCTTGATTCCAGCTTGTGTCCTTAGGCTTCACTTTTAATGTTATACATTCTATGAGTTTGAAGAAATGTGTAATAATATAAACCCATCATTATCATATCATACAGACTATTTTCACTGTCCTAAGAGTCTGCTCTCCAGCATCAATGGAAGAAGGGTATAGTTTCTTTGGGTAATCACTTGGAAAAGAAAAAGTTTATACAAACTCACATGTGCTATGTTGTTACTTTAAATCTGCCTCTATGAATTCCTGTTCCAAATAAAAGAAGGAACAAAGAGAGAGAACCCCTGGATCCCAGAAAAGGACCTGGTGAGTATCTCCCTGAGCAAGTCTGGGGCTTGTTCCATCCTAAGTGCCATGGGTCCTTGTTTTGTTTTCTACCAACATTTTCTTTTATATCCAGCACTTAGCACTAGGCCTGGTACAAAGCAGGATCCTAATAAATGTTTCCTTCAAATAAAAAATGAGAATATTTTCTAATTTTACAATTTTCTTTCCTATTTGTTCTGCCTCTGTTCTAGCTCTGTCATCTTCTCTCAATCAGTTTCTTCCAGATAATCTTGTTTCCCTACAGGTCAGCTTGGGGCATTTCCTGTGTGAGACAGACTAACATTGGTCCAATCTGTGGACAGTGGGTCTGGGCAGACACGCCCTCTGTTGAGTGGGGCTGGCACAGAGCTCCCCTTTAACAGCTCAGCCTTTTTCCACTCTCTGGACTCAGCTTCTGTCCACGTGTGAGAGGCTGGGGAAGCCTCCAGCCCACCGCCCTGCTCACACAACAATTCCTAGGAGTACCCTGAAGTAGATGAATTACAACACCTGTGCGTATGAGCATCCCTTCATTTTTCTAAGGGAAATGCATTCATGCATATATGCATGTGTGTATGCATACATTTATATTTCATACCTATTGATTTTTGCAGAGTGCAGATGTATCAGATTAAGTAAATAATTGATGTTTAATGGAACACTGCTTCCTTTGTATAAAATCTTAGGAGACCACTTCCTTGTTGTCTGGTCAAGTTGATAACCTTTACTCAACTTGAAGGAAAAACTATCATATTATTTTATCCTACTGTTATCTGACTAAGAATAAAGCAGACAGAAGTTAGCAGAGGGCTCTACTTAATTTTTAGGATTACCTAGCTTCTGGTGATGAATTAATGAATTCTGATGATCAAGCTAGAACCTGAGGAACCATCAAAAGTAACAAATTTCATGACTCATCCTTCTGTGTTTGCAAGGTGAGAGGTTTTTTAAATTTTTTTTCAGGAAGTATTGTGACACTAACTAAAGAGTATGCTGTAACACAAACACAGTCTGGCCAAGAAGTGATAAAGAGAATAAATGTTATGTTTAAATGGTCAGTTTCCTGTAATATTTAAGGTAACACAGGACCATGGAATGATATCAGTAAAACAATAACCTGTATTTTTCTTAACAATCTTCAAAAGAAATCCTGATCTATTATATATATGGTGCCATTTATCAAAATAATAAATTATTATTAGTTAATAAAAGAGAAATTAGGGCTGTTTTATCAGAAAATATACTTCATATAGAATTATGTGCTGAAACTCACAAGCCTTGTTTCATTTTTCTGATTACTTACAGTCTTGTCATTTACCTGAGATTCTAAAGACTGAAGATATATTTGTCTGCCTTTTGTATTTCATTTAAAAACAGCTTTAAATGTGTTACTCACACTTGCAAGCTGATACAGGCATTTTGGAGCATGGACTTTAAAAGTCTTCAGAAATCTTCATGTCTCCCCAAGTGCTGATAATTGGTAATATTTTTTATGACTTTGCTCTGCTAGGGCACCCACAGTAAATAGCACCAGCATCACTTTCTAATATCAGAAAAAAAGTAGACTACTTTCTAAACGGCCTAGCTTTTCAGAGCCAGGCTTATTTATAAACGCCTCACAGCTGTCTTCTGAGAAACATCAAGACACAGAAGATGAGAGAACCACTATGGCCCCTCAGGCTGAAAAGGATGCTGTCGAGGGGTGGGGGGCGGAGAGCCCTCATCGCCACTTGATCAGATAATGGATGAAATGAGGAGTGTTTTCAGTCTCCTTCAAGTGTTTTTGAGAAGGTAGATTGTTCTTCCTGTGCATTTTAAAGTCATAATTTTGAAATCTTATTTTGACAAATGTTCTGGAAGATGTATGATGACTCTGTCAGCACTGTGCCCTCTGAGGACGTGCATTAGCACACCATCTCTGAGCAAGGATGAGCGAGCTCAGTGGGTGGCTAAGCAGGCGCCCAGCCGCACGCAGGCAGCGCCCTGAGGACCTGGAACTCTCACCCACTGGCCTCCTCCTCCGACTTCCCAACCTGGGAACTCGCCCTGAGCCCGGAGCCCCGGCTCAACTGTCTCTCCATTGGGTGTTTGTATTCATCAGCTCTGGCTGGACTGGACTCTTCTCTCCTCTATGCCTTTATCCATTAGGTCCTTTCAATGAACTTCTTCTGGACCATCCACAGGACGGTGTTTCCACAGGGCAGGGAAAGGATGGTGTAGGCANCTGTCTCTCCATTGGGTGTTTGTATTCATCAGCTCTGGCTGGACTGGGTTCTTCTCTCCTCTATGCCTTTATCCATTAGGTCCTTTCAATGAACTTCTTCTGGACCATCCACAGGACGGTGTTTCCACAGGGCAGGGAAAGGATGGTGTAGGCACTGTGGTCCTGTGACCTGTGTCAGGAAGGGGAGGCAGGATCATGGACAAGTGAGATTGCAATGTTTTTCCTCCAGTGCTAACTACTGCACTGACCAGTGAATCAGGATGAGGGGAAAGCAAGGGGTGAGGAAAGGATGCTCTTTAGGATGTTCAGTAGTGAACTGGCAAAGGTAAGATTTTTTGTATCATCTCTAAGAACATTATTTTTAACCCTACAGTCAAGAAGACTTTATCCTACTTAATTTTTTTGTATTTATATGTATTACACTTATATCCATGATCAAATTTTAGTTAATCTATGTATAAGGCAAGAGGTTTAAATTGTTTTCGTTGTTGTTTTATTTTGCGTGTGTGTGTGTGTTTTGCATATGGATCCCCAATTGTTCCAAAGACATTTGTTGAAAGAAATAGCTATTTCTTCATTGATTTGCTTTTGTACTTTTGTCAACATTTAGTTGACTATGTTTGTGTGGATCTATTTCTGGACTTTATGGTCCAGCTCTCATATTGTGGATATGAGTGCTGAACGGATAAAGAAGGTTGAGTACCAAAGAATCGATGCTTTTAAATTATGGTGCTCAAGTGTCAAGACTTTTGAGAGTCCCTTGAGGAGCAAGGAGATCAAACTAGTTAATCCTAAACAAAATCAACCCTGAATATTCATTGGAAGGACTGATGGAGAAGCTGAAACTCCAAAACTTTGGTCACCTCGTGCAAAGAATCGACTCATTGAGTAGGCCCTGATGCTGGGAAAGATTGAGGGCAGAGGAAGAAGGGGATGACAAAGGATGAGATCGTCGGATGATAACACCAATTCAATGGATATGAGCTTAAGCAAACTCCAATAGATAGTGAAGGACAGGGAAGCCTGGCATGCTGCAGTCCAAGGGGTAGCAAAGAGTCAGACACAACTGAGCGACTGAAGATTTCTGAACTCCCATTTGTTCCGCTGTTATATGTGTTTATCAGGTCATCAAATCACCCTGTCTTTTTTGGTGTAACTTTCATAGTCAAAAGCCGATAAAGTGATTTCTCCAACATTAATTTTTACTTTTAAAAAATTGTTTTGTCTGTTTAGGTCCTTTGATTTTCTATATAAATTGCATTGCTGCTACAGATAATTTTCAGGAGAATTGATTCATTTTTCTTCTTCCATGGAGGGAAGTCCTATTGGATTCCTTTCATTAGTTTTCTGTTTATGTACCTTGCGTATGTTTTCTTAGATTTATGCATAAGGATTTCATTATTTACAGATGCTATACATGGAATTCTTTTCTAAATTTTGGTTTCCATATAGTTTTCTGCCAAATAAATAAAAATCAATACTCTGGCTTTTTCATAAAGTTCTCCTTTAAAAAATATTGTTCGCAGAAGTAAATGCTGAGGTCAGTGATACAGTTCACTTACTTCCTGGTGCTTTTCCTTATCTTATTGCAAACCTGGAAGAAGTGTCTTGTTGAACATATTTTGGAAAATGCTTATTTGAAGTAAAAAATTTTAGTTATTATTAGTCTGTTGCATCAATTAATCTTCATAATAGTTACATAAGGGGTGTTTGTTTATTTTATAATGTATGAGAAAATGGTGACCCAGAAAGCGTAAATATAAAATTTTTCAAGTCCCATGGGTGAATAAAGTCCTTGAATGAAACATTACAAAATAAAGATTGGAAAGATAATTTGGACTGGGATCAGAGTAACTTTACTGGTTTTTCTGTTTGTTTTGTGTCGTTATTTGAAGGAAAGAAATAGCTCTGCTAGTTAAAAACTGTATAAAAATACTGAGAATGTGAAGCTTTGAACAGCATGGTGGTTAGGGGCTAACTCTCTGAGTAGCTGAATATCTCCTGTAACTTCACAACTGTCCTTTTGTATCTGTGTTTCTGCATCCGGGCATTCAACCTACCCTGGATCAGACAGTACTATAGCATGGACTTACTGAAAAATCCATGTGGAAGCAGAGGTTGTCCAAGGGTGAATTGTAACTAAATTATAATAGATTTGATTACACTGAATTATAACCAAATAGACCAATATGTACATTTATTTGTCAATCAAGCATAACTTGTGTTAATAAAATTTGTTGAACTTGTTGACCTTTGGAGACTATTAATCTTAAGAGGTTAAAAAAAAACTATATATAAAAATGATACCTTGTTAAAACAAATTCCACATTCTCATTTCATAAATGTTAAGCCAGACTATGTGTCATATATAGCATCTCAATATGGAAATTCAAAAATAGATTGCACGATCTGTACCCTAAATAAATTCCTGATTTTAATGCATGAATAAGCTGGGTTTCTTGTTACTTGAATTTCACAGGTGATGAAGCCAAACAATAAGAGGTTGTAGAGTGTGATATGGAAACTATGTAAAAAAATAACAGAGAAACACAGAGAAGGTTCTGTTAATTAACCACAAATATGTATGTATGATTAAGAGGATGGGAAATCTATACTAAATAAAATATACTTGCTCTGGTACTTTATAAAAGGCTGGGAGAAAAATAAGTTTTTTTGTAAGATGGGAAAACACAACAAATTGTGAAAAATTCTTGAAGAGATGGAAATACCAGACCACCTGGCCTGCCTCCTGAGAAATCTGCATGCAGGTCAGGAAGCAACAGTTAGAACTGGACATGGAGCAACAGACTGGTTCCAAATTGGGAAAGAAGCACGTCAAGGCTGTATACTGTCAACCTGTCTATTTAACTTATATGCAAAGTACATCATGAGAAACGCTGGGCTGGATGAAGCACAAGTTGGAATCAAGATTGCTGGGAGAAATATCAATAACCTCAGATATGCAGATGACACCACCCTTATGGCAGAAAGTGAATAACTAAAGACCCTCTTGATGAAAGTGAAAGAGGAGAGTGATAAAGTGGGCTTAAAACTCAATATTCAGAAAGCTAAGATCATGTCATCTGGTCCCATCACTTCATGGCAAATAGATGGAGAGACAGTGGCAACAGTGGCAGACTTTATTTTCTTGGGCTCCAAAATCACTGCAGATGGTGACTGCAGCCATGAAATTAAAAGACGCTTACTCCTTGGAAGAAGAGTTATGACCAACCAGCATATTAAAAAGCAGAGACATAACTTCGCCAACAAAGGTCCACCTAGTCAAGTGAAAGTGAAGTGAAGTCGCTCAGTCGTGTCCAACTCTTTGCGACCCCATGGACTGTAGCCTACCAGGATTTTCCATCCATGGGATTCTCCAGGCAAGAATACTGGAGTGGGTTACCATTTCCTTCTCCAGGGCATCTTCCCGACCCAGGGATAGAACCCGGGTCTTCTGCATTGGCGGCAGATGCTTTAACATCTGAGCCACCAGGGAAGCAAGCTCTGGTTTTTCCAGTAGTCATGTATGGATGTGAGAGAAAGCTGAGGGCCGAAGAATTGATGCTTTTGAACTGTGGTGTTGGAGAAGACTCTTGAGAGTCCCTTGGACTTCAAGGAGATCTAGCCAGTCAATCCTAAAGGAAATCAGTCCTGAATACTCATTAGAAGGACTACTGCTAAAGCTGAAGCTCCAATCCTTTGGCCACCTGATGCGAAGAGCTGACTCATTTGAAAAGACCCTGATGCTGGAAAAGATTGAAGGCAGGAGGAGAAGGGGACAACAGAGGATGAAATGGTTGGATGGCATCACCGACTCAATGGACATGAGTTTGAGTACACTCTGGGAGTTGGTGATGCTACAGTCCATGGGGTCGCGGAGAGTCAGACATGACTGATTGAACTGAACTACTAAACTGAATGGCTAGAGATATGGAGAACAGTCAGAAATCCACTACACTGTTCTTGGCACACAGAAGCCACACAATAAAACAAAAGTAAAAGCCCACAGGCAGTCTGCTAGGATATGTTGTTCAGTCATTAAGTCGTCTCCCACTCTTTGTGACCCCATGGACTGCAGCACACCAGGCTTCCCTGTCCCCTAGCATCTCCCAGAGTTGGTTCAAAGTCATATCCATTGAGTCAGTGATTCCATCCAACCATCTCATCCTTTGTCCCCCACCTTCTCCTTCTGACCTCAATCTTCCCCAGAATCAGGATCTTTTCCAATGAATTGGCTCTTTGCATCAGGTGGCCCAAGTTTTGGAGCTTAACTTCAGCATCAGTCCTTCCAGTGAATATTCAGGGTTGATTTCCTTTAGGATTGCTGTCCAAGGGAGTCTCNCCCAGAATCAGGATCTTTTCCAATGAATTGGCTCTTTGCATCAGGTGGCCCAAGTTTTGGAGCTTAACTTCAGCATCAGTCCTTCCAGTGAATATTCAGGGTTGATTTCCTTTAGGATTGCTGTCCAAGGGAGTCTCAAGTGTCCTCTTCAGCACCACAGTTTGAATTAAGAGACTTCCCCAGGACTTTGCATACTATTTTCATACTTCCAGCATCTCCTTCAACATCTGACAAACAGTTGGTGCTTAATTAATGCTTTCAGAATGAATGCTGGATACAGTAAATCCAGGGTGCCCAACCTTTCTAGCACTAGGGATTGGTTTCATGGAGGACAATTTTTCCATGGACAAGGGGGTGAATGTGATGGTTTTAGGATGATTCAAGCACATTACATTTATTGTGCACTTAATTTCTATTATTATTATATCAGAGCTGTTCCACAACATCAAGCATTAGATCCTGGAGGATGGGGACTTCTGACATGTGATAGACAGGTTTCTCGATCAAACTAGGAACTAGAAGTGACCTAAAAAGACAGGAATTTTATTATAGGAAATGTGACCTCACACATTCAGCTTCTCCAGAATAGCTTGACTCCATGGTTGATGAATTTGGTGGCTCAGTAATAACCTTTTCAGAGTTCCTTTGGTCTTTTTACTCTTCCACTGTCCATGTACTACCTTTTACCCTCGAGTTTTTCTCTCACTGCTACAGAATTGTTGTAACACCTCCTGGAAATTAACTTTCACCCAGCAATGCCTGAAACAAGAGAAGGTGTTCCTGTGTATTTTCTGCCGTAACAGCAAACTGTTCTTGGAATCAATATTGCCTCTTTCATTGCCAAGAATTTTCTCTGATTTGCTGTTGAGTGGACACTATGGCCTGGATATTTGTGCACACTGCCTCTGATCCCGGTTTATATGTTAAAACCTAAACCCCAGTGTGAAGGTTCCAAGGGATGAGGCTTTTGGGAGGTGATTAGGATATGAGGTTTCATTGCCAAGAATTTTCTCTGATTTGCTGTTGAGTGGACACTATGGCCTGGATATTTGTGCACACTGCCTCTGATCCCGGTTTATATGTTAAAACCTAAACCCCAGTGTGAAGGTTCCAAGGGATGAGGCTTTTGGGAGGTGATTAGGATATGAGGGTAGACCCCTTCTTAATGAGATTAGTGCTCTTATAAAAGAGACCCCATAGAGCTCCCTCGTACTTTCAGTCATGTTAGGACTCAACAAATCTGAAACCCAGGAGGTAGCCCTAACTCAGTCAAGCTGGCGCCCTGATCTCAGACTTTCAGCAGGCAAAATTGTGACAAATAGCTGTCTGTGTTTATAAGTCACTTGGTCTTTGGTATTTTGCTGAACCTGAATAGACTGTTCTAAAACATCAGATTTGTATCATATGCTGTACTCAATTCTTAAGTGACTACAGGAAGGGGATGCAATTATCACTATTATAAACAAATAAAGATCCACCCCTGGATCTGGTTACCTTAGCCACCAGGGATCACACAGCTTCAGAAACTAAAAGAATGTGCTGAGAGCAGAGAGCCATGGGTATTGGGTTGGAAACTAACAGAATCCACAGCCATCTTCTCTCTTTCAGAAGTTGTTTTGAAGGTCATGGATGTGAACCCCATGTTGTAAATGGGAAAGTTCTATGCAAGGATGAGTTATTAATAACCAATCGGATGGGGAGTGTGCTTTACATGTTACAAGAGCTTTTCGTGCTGATAGTGTAAAAGAGGCTTACAAAGGAAGAATCACAGGTTATCTAGTGCCTCTGTAACTGATCAGCTTACTTTCATCGGTAGAATGTCACTGTTTCTACTTATCTATGGTGATAAATCTACTTACCTTAGCCCTTCTCCAGATTATTGTGTAAATAGTCTCCCTGATAAACAGGAAATTAGACTATTGATCGAGAAGTCTATTATTGAAGACATACCCACAGGAAATAAAGTTGTGGGGAGGAGGGAGTCTGATATTCCTTGACCATTCAACGTCATGGGCACACACTTTCTGATTTCATTCATAAACACATAATCCTCTAACAAACACATAATCCTCTAGCATTTCTCACCCTCATTTTATAAAAAGGAAATCTATGTCTCAAGGCTCTATACGTCTTCATGAATCACACAGCTTTGACTGACAGTAACAGAATTGAACTCACGACTGTTGGACCCTACTGGACTCCCTCAGATAATGCTGCTTACTCAACGGGCCCATGTGGGCAAAGTCAGGCAGATTCCTGAAGTGGCGGAGATGGTGTCATCCACATCAAGTGCTGATTCCTCAGTTCTTCTCGGTGCTCAGGGCCCAACCTTCTCTGGAACCACCATTCTAAACAGATCACCAACGTAGTCTTCAATAAAGCCTAATAGGAAATGCAAAGACTAAGCTTCCTGACTTTTTAAAATGCACTTTAAAATAAAAAGAAACTCCTCTTTCTATTCCCTTGAAATAAGTGAGACAGTCTTCCAGGCTCAGAGGTTGGAGAAATGAAGGCTTCTAAAATTTTACTGGAGTTTGTGGAGTTAGCTATGGCTCCCGGAGCTCTTGTCTCACGTGTGGATCCTTTCAAGCGGGTGTATCTGTGGCTACAGGAAGAGAGGCTGGGTGTTTTGAAATGTTCTTTGTATTATCACCAGGGGCAAACCACCAGGCTGTGGGGTAAATAAGGAAACTTGGGCTTGATGGACAATCAACAAGGACATATACGGTATAGCACATGAAACTCTACTCAATGCTGTGTGGCAGCCTGGATGGAAGGGGGCTGTGGAGGAGAATGGATGCATGTGTATGTATGGCTGAGTCACTTCACTATTCACCTGAAACAACCACAAAACTGTTAATCGGCTATGTGTGTGCTAAATCGCTTCAGTCATGTCCAACTCCTTGTGACCCCATGGACTGTAAGCCCACCAAGCTCCCCCATCCATAACATTCTCCAGACAAGAATACTGGAGTGTTGCCATGCCCTCCTCCAGGGGACCTTCCTAACCCAAAGATGGAACCAGCATCTCTTACACCTCCTACAGTGGCAGCGAGTTTTTCTACTAGTACCACCTGGGAAACCCCTCAATAAAAAAAAAAAAATTTTTTTTTAAGTTTGAATAAAAGAGAAATTCTTAGTAATTTGACTCACAGCGGTCTGGTTCCAGCATGCAGCACCCACTTCAAAGAAGCACTCCCAGAATGCTGTCTGCTCACCTCCATCCAAAGCTGCCCACCTTGCGCTGCCCAGGTACTTTCACTCTCCAAGGTTGGTGGAGAAGCGGACACGGACAAGCAGGCTGGCTGTGCAAGTGGAAATGTGAGCACTGAAGGAAGGAGTCCCCAAACAGGACCAGCTTTGATGAACTTTTCTCCTGTGAGTCAGAAACAAACACAAAATCTCCACCTTTGGCATCCAGCGGGAGAGGGTTCTGTCTAAATATGCTTGTCATGAACACTTCTCTTTTCAGTTCCTTTAACCAAATAGGAAGTGTGATGTGTTGGTCAGGCTTCTCCAGAGAAACAGAACCAGTGAGATACAATAGTATATCTATCTATCTATATTTTTTAAGTCCGTGGACTGCAAGAAGATGGCAGAAAGTGAAGAGAAAGTGAAGAGAAACTAAAGAGTCTCTTGATGAAGGTGAAGGAGGGGAGTGAGAAAGCTGGCTTAAAGTTAAACATTCAAAAAACTAAAATCATGGCATCAGGTCCCATTACTTCATGGCAAATAGATGGGGGAAAAAGCAAACAGTGACAGACTTTACTTTTTGGGACTCCAAAATCACTGCAGATTATCGCTGCCATAAAATTAAGACACTTGCTCCTTGGAAGAAAAGCTATGCCAAATCCAACAAGCATATGAAAAAGCAGAGATATCACTTTGCCAAAAAAGGTCCTTAAAGTCAAAGGTTTTTTCTGTAGTCATTGTTTTTTCGGTAGTCATGTACAGATGTGAGAGTTGAACCATAAAGAAGGCTCAGAGCTGAAGAACTGATGCTCCTGAACTGTGGTACTGGAAAAGACTCTTGAGAGTCCATTGGACAGCAGTCCTAAAGGAAATCAACCCTGGATATTCATTGAAAGGACTGATGCTGAAGCTGAAACTCCAATACTTTGGCCACCTGATGCAAAGATACGACTCACTGGGAAAGACCCTGATGCTGGGAAAGATTGAAAGCAGGAGGAGAAGGGGACAACAGCGGATGAGATGGTTGGATGGCATCACCGACACAATGGATATGAGTTTGGGTAGGCTCTGGGAGTTGGTGATGGACAGGGAGGCCTGGCGTGCTGCAGCTCATGTGGTCGCAAAGAATCGGACACAATTGAGTTACTGAACTGAACTGATTATAGGTAGCTTGTCAGCCAAAGGAGGCCTTCATATCTGGGAAACAAAGCAGTGACTGGCCTCAGGACTCTTGACTACAAAATGAATTGAAAAAGCAATGTCTTCTGTAATAGGACCACTCAACTGTAACAATCCTCCTTGCCTTTTGCTTCATCTGTTTTCTGCCAAAGCAAAGGGTACTGCTTTTTGGAGAAGTTCCTTGGTCTGTAATTCTTTACCTCATCACTCACTATAAGCATCACCTACGTGGCAACGCTGCCTGCAAGACAGGCTGTAACCTCTGGCCAGAGCTCAGAACAATGAGATTACTTTTGCTTTTATGGTCAGTTTTACTGTGTTTTGGAGTGACAGTCATTGTATCCACTACTATATATCTAACGTGTCCATGACAACAGACAAATAGGAAACGGTAAAAGGAAGCAACTCCATAACATTATACCGCAGTGGCAACAATGGACCTAACACAAGCTGTCTGAGATCATGGGAATAAATAAAAGTAAAAGTAAAAATAAGTGTAAAACACTGTGTAATGTTCATTCTGTGAAAACATGTCCTCCCATGACTGTCTCATAGATTTCAACAGAGTCTGAGCTGCTTAGCTTAGCAGAGGGTGATCCTTTAGAGCTGAACTATTGGAAATGTGGTGTTCAGCATAAGTGTTCTGTCCCTAGTTGCTCAGTTGTGTCTGACTCTTTGAAACCCCATGGACTGAAGCCCACCAGGCTCCTCTGTCCACGGGATTCTCCAGGCGANTCTGAGCTGCTTAGCTTAGCAGAGGGTGATCCTTTAGAGCTGAACTATTGGAAATGTGGTGTTCAGCATAAGTGTTCTGTCCCTAGTTGCTCAGTTGTGTCTGACTCTTTGAAACCCCATGGACTGAAGCCCACCAGGCTCCTCTGTCCACGGGATTCTCCAGGCGAAAACACTGGAGAGGGTATCTTCCCCACCCCAGGGACCAAAACTGTGTCTCTTGCATCTCCTGTATTGGCAGGCGGATTCTTTACCATTAGCTCCACCTGAGAAGCCCTGCTGTTTGGAGTAGCCACTTCTATTAATTACCTTAGTAGAATTTTCTGGGTAACTTCCTGCAGCTTTTATATCAGCACTTGCTGTTTCACTTCATACTTTGATGTTGTAAAGACACATTTTCCCCTTAAACCTTATGAACCACCCTCTGCTAGCTTAAGATGTCTTTTTAATTTTTCCTGCAGTTTCCTCACCTCTCAGCCTTCATGGAATTGAAGAGAGTTAAGGCCTTACTCAAACTTCTCCAAGCCAAGCTTCAACAATACATGAACCATGAAATTCCAGATGTTCAAGTTAGTTTTAGAAAGGGCAGAAGAATCAGAGATCATATTGTGAATATCCACTGGATCATCAGAAAAGCAAGGGAGTTCCAGAAAAACATCTATTTCTGCTTTATTGACTATGCCAAAACCTTTGACTGTGTTTTCCTTCTCCAATGCATGAAAGTGAAAAGTGAAAGTGAAGTCACTCAGTCGTGTCCAACTCTCAGTGACTGCATGGACTGCAGCCTACCAGGCTCCTCCATCCATGGGAGTTTCCAAGCAAGAGTACTGGAGTGAGGTGCCATTGCCTTCTCCGGAAGACTTCATACGTAAGATGAAATTTGAGCTAGGGTTTAAGGAATAAACAAAGTTTTTACTCTGAGATAGAAGAAATAGAACAAATCCATAAAACAACCATAGGATTCAGAAGTAATATTTAGGGGATAATGAATAGTTCAGTGTGTCTAGAGGAAAACCTATAGAAGGAAGAAAATATGCAAATGGAAACAGAAAAGAGTGGCCAGTAAAGAAGGGGAAATAGGCAGTGATAGTGCCACAGTGGTCAAAGAGAGACAAGAAGCGTGTTGACTCTAGAGAAATTAAAAAAAAACCACACACACACAAAAAAAACTAAAATGAGGCTCACGGACACCTATTCAATCTGATTACTACAGGTCTATCTTGGTTTCCATGAGAGAAGTTATGATGGGGTTATGAAAAAGGGAAACAGATTTTTAAAGGTTATACCACTGAAGCATCATCAGGAAATGGGGATAGACATGTTTCTTATTCCAAGATAATAATGGAATAAGAGAAAGAAAGGGGGGAAAATATCTAAAGAAGGTGGTATTATAGATGGAAATTGCTTTAATTATTCAAGGTAACTAAGTGTCAATATACTGAAGTAAATAATCCACCTAAAAAGAGTTATTGAAGAATTGAATTAAATAGATATTATTTGAGCATAAAAGGGGAGGCTAGCATTAAAGTGAAGATAAACCCTTTTTCTGTAAGGGAAAGATAACAGAAGATTTGAAAAGATAAACAGGAATGTAGAGGCAGAATAAAGTAATTGTTGGTTCTGATCTTCTCTATAAAGTGGAAAGCAGATTTCATTAAGCTCATTATTTCACAGAAACACTTGTATAATATAAATGACACTCGGATTTGTAAAAAGCTAGAATAGTTCAGACAATTACCAAGAGAATCTATTGCAAGATGAACATCTGTCAAAAACAGATACTGCTATTATTTCATATTTATAATTGTTGAAAAAATAACATATACCAACCCAAAGACATTACCACATTTAAATTATCTCCTCATGTACTTTTCAATTTTATAACTTGCTTGGAGTTTTCCAAAAAGATGTTTTGATGTGTAAGCCTACAGTCTAGATTTTTCTAGAATTATATTGTTTCAAATTCCATTTAGAAAGATGATATATTGCGTATACCATATATTATGTTTTAGCCCCACTGCAATCTGTGCCAGTACTTGCAAGGATGCTTGGGGCTGGTGTATGGGGATGATCTGGAGGGAAGATGTGGCGGGGGAGNAAATTCCATTTAGAAAGATGATATATTGCGTATACCATATATTATGTTTTAGCCCCACTGCAATCTGTGCCAGTACTTGCAATTAAACACATTATCAGTTTTTCAGTGAAAAGTCTTAAATATTCACACTAAATGAAATAAATGAATAATGTAGATAAGCCTATGTCAATTCAAGTTAGTTTTTTCCACCAAATGAGTAGCAAGAAAAACATCCAGACCTGAAATGGTTTTTTGATTTCAAAATGTGCAAGAAATTGTAGGCTTGTACTCAATTTGCATATTGGAGCTTTTCATTCTTTAAACTCTTGATGATAAATAATAGTATTGATGATGATCCCAGTAGTAACATGATGATAAATATATATATATTATATATATATATTAATAAGAGAAACTATTTAATAGATTTTCCTATTAAGTCATAGTAGAAATCTGCAATGGGGGGAGTCTTAAGATCAAATGGAGATGAAAATATTCTATAATCATTTTAATGTGATAAATACTTACTTTGGGAAGGACACTTAAATGTTTAATCATATCATAAGAAGATTTTGAGTAGTACTTTTAGGATTTGTAGACAGATAACAAATGCCCTCCTACCTCTGATACAGGATATACTTTTGAAACAGAATACATATTTCATGGAGATTGATTCCTCTGCCCTGGATTTTTTTTTTTTTTGAGGTTTTGAAAATTCATACTGAGAGATGAAACTCTGTTTTGTTTTTGCCCTGAGTCATTTCCTTCCTAATTTTAATTACTGTGTTTATTACATAATATCCTTTTATAGCCATCTGAGCTTTTACCTCTAAAAGCTGACATTTTAAAAGATATTTAAAATAAGGATGGCACGAAAACTTCAGAAAATTTTAATACATGCAAAATGCCTTCATGACATGTGTTTCTCCACACGGTTGGAAAACAATAGACAACATATTGAATGTTAAGTAAATATACCTGATAACTTTATTTTTCACTCTTTGAGTTGTGACTCCTGTTCAGGAATGACTCTCATTAGCATTAATATATGAATGAATTAATTCCATACATTTTATTTCAGTACCCATGTATATGACTCCACCTTCAAGATTTCATTCCTCTGTCCATCTATGTATAGTTACATTTGTTAAATACTGTAATATATGTAATAAGTAAAAATAAAATTAATTCTGCTGGAGAAATGAATAGAGAATTACTTCACGAATTAGATAAACCTCTAATAGTGTCTTGTAAGTAGAGTAGGATTGCAGGATATAGGTAAATTGAATGTCTGAAGATGGGATAATAGCAAGATCCAAGATCATGCTAGAAATGTCACAAGTCATAGCATGATCCAGGCTTCCCTGGTGGCTCAGACAATAAAGCTTCTGTTTGCAATGCAGGAGACCTGGGTTCGAATCCTGGGTTGGAAAGATCCCCTGGAGAAGGAAATGGCAATCCACTCAAGTATTCTTGCATGGAGAATCCCATGGACGGAGAAGCCTGGTGGGCTACTGTCCAATAGGTTGCAAAGAGTCGGACATGACTGAGCGACTTGCCTTTCAGTATCTTTCATAGCACGATCCAGGAGTGGCAGATAAATAGGAATATTTTTATTGGAGTTTGGTGTATAGAGTTATAATGGAGAGTAGTTGGACCAAATAAAAGGACTAGGGTCAGATTATGAACACCTTAAATGCTGTACTAAGAATTTTGAATCTAATTATATAGGCCATTAAAAACTTTGAGTAGAGTTACTTGATCAGAATTTTGTTGTAGATGATTCAATTAATATTATACCAGAGAAGGGTTGGAAATCAAAGGAGATCAAAGGCCAAAACTAATCATCCATCAAATTTCAAAGAGACAGTAGCATGTTTAATGTTTTCTAATTTTTGTGTATTATAGTGTAATTTAATTGCTGAGCCCAAGAGTTTTCATTGAAATCATTCTGAGCAATAAATGTAACTCAAAATACAGATTATTCACTTCAAAGGACCATCTATTTGTGTCTGTCAATTATGAACAAAGTTGATTTTTCCTTTCATTTTTATTTATAACAGAGCTGAACACTCTACCTTAAATATCAATCTTAATGAAACCCTTAAAAGATTATAAATGTATAAAAAACTGTATGGACTTATCCAATCAGATTACAAAAGAACAGCTAATACTTACAAGTCACTAAAAAGAAAATAAACAGCTACTATATGTCAAGGACTGCACCAAGCACCTTTATGCAAGTTTGTCCTCACGGCAAGTTGGTGAAATGACTGTTATCTCTAATAGATGAAAAACCTGAACATGAAGGACTGACGTAGCTTACCTGTGGTTGATGCCCTCAGCAGTGAAGCACTTGTCGCCCTGATGTCATGTGTGTGCTCTCTTCATTCTGGTCCTTTTTGCTTTTTATAGTCTTCAATAACAATGTGCAAAGGAGAGTTCACAGGGAAGTTATACTAATATTTCAAAATTGAAAATAGGATATCTTACTTTTGAAAGTAGAGTTGAATCTGATGATGTATGTCTAAGTTTACAGAGATATGAGCGGCTCTTCAGTACCACATATAGTCATCTCATTGCCATCATTTTATTTTTATCATCATTATGACTTCCTCTGCAGTGGTATCTGATAGTGAGATGATTGTTTTTTCATCCTTATATACACTGTTTGTCTTTACCCCAAATAACATTTATTTCAGCACTACAGATCCTGCAGTTAACCTAGTCATTAGACAGAAGACACAATACTTGGCATGCTAACATTTTGATACTATTTGGAAAATACTTTGCATATACTTTGAAAAATCACCTTCATCTGTGAGGGCTATTTTTTTAATCAATGTGTAATTGCTGTTAAACAAAGAATATAACAAGATAGTTCCAGATATGTGTTCTACCTCCCCATTCATTTCCATTGTTTGATTAAAAAAAAAGATACTTTTACTATTTTTGAGTAATAAACAAAATACGTTTTATTTTTAAAGTGCTATCTGTATCAAGCTCAGACACAAATTTAATTCCACTTTATTCAAAATCCATAATTTGTAAAACACTGTAGTCCATATACATTCTTAAGAAATTCAATTAAAATGGAGCAAAAATGGAACAGATTCTATTTATTTCATTTTTCTCCTCCCAGCACATTTTTTTCTGCTTTCCCAGGCTCCCCCAACTAGCTCCCTTCTAATCCTAGTTACTGGTACCACCATCTGTCTTGTCACTCCTGTCAGAAACACAGGGACTCCTTATTTCCCGTCTCTTCCTTATCTCAGCTGTGTCATTAAGTCTTATTGTTAGCATAAGCCAGTTCTACTTCAGTTCACTTACCTTTGATGCATTTTATCCATCAGAGGCTACCTCTTTTTCTCATCACCATACCTTCCCAGGGTAGGTGGTCACCTGCTTCCCTGGCTGTCTTGTTTGAGATATAAGTTCAAACTTATATTTTGTTTGAGATATAACTTCAGCTTTCACTCCAATTAAGACTCTTTAATGGCTTCCGCAGAGTACTTGAAAAATGTTAGGTTCTGACACTGACCCTGTGAATCCTCCCATCTTGTGACTCTCCTGCTAGCTCACTGTACAACAGCCCTAGAGCACTTCCTGCAGTTTCTTCTTTTCTCACTCAAGAGAGGGGCTTCAGGTGCAGAAATCTTTCTTAGCATGAACTTGTCTCTCTCAGGGATCTGCATATTCTGTGCGCAAAGTGGATATATTTGTTCTCCACTGTAGTCCCAATGTTTAGTTTTTTAAAAATGGGTTATTGTGGATAAAACTGCAGATTAAGAATAAGATTTTAGGGAACTTAAAGTCATTGGCTAAACATTAAAGGGTCTTGGTGGGGTAAATAGCATGATATTCAATTAATCTTTAGAGAAGCCAGTTTTATACTTAACAAATCCAACAAACATTTAATTATTTTCAGTAATTTAATTGAATTATCTCATTTACTCTATACAGTTTTTAATAGCTTTATAAAGTAGACAAAATAGTTTTATAGGTAGTTTTTTAAGATCTTCCCTGATAGCTCAGTTAATAAAGAATCTGCCTGCAATGTGGGAGGCCTGCATTCAGCCCCTGGGTTGGGAAGATTTCCTGGAGAAGAGAAAGGCTACCCACTCCATTCTGGCCTGGAGAATTCCAGTGGACTGTATAGTCCATGGAGTTGCAAAGAGTTGGACACGACTTAGCCAACTTTCACTTTCAAGATAGGCACCGCCATTTCCATTTCAAATAGAGGAAATGACCAATCTAAGATCATCAAACTTTTATGTGACTGAGTCAGAATTTTAGCCTAGGGATCTGATTCTAATTTCATGGGTCTTTGCATTATTTCAGAATAGCAGTGGCCACATGAGAAATAACAAAGTTCTAACCAGTCTAAATGATAGTGGAAATAAGGGAGTCATTGGAATGACAATATTTTGAGAATAAAGACCTTAACAGCTCAGTAGGGAGTAAGAGACAGTCATCAAATTCTGCAATATTAAAAATTTCCACCAAGTCTAAACAATATGGTTGGTTTACTTAATAGTATTGACTGGCTAAAGCACCATTTAAAGAAAAGTACATAGTACAATAGGATTGGATAAAAAGAGAAATGGATGATGAGAAGAGTACAATCTGTTTGAAATATATGGTTTCTGTATTTGAAATATGTTAATGAAGGCATTCAAAATATACTGCACTATTGAGGAAAAAGTGAATAAATTTGGATTAGCTTTTGACTGTCTCATTAACATTGGACTATATGATATATACAAAAATTAGAGCAAGTAGATATACTAACATATTAAGGAAAATAGTAAATTAGGTTCCTTCTATGAAATACTGGAGAAAAATTAGCAAAATGAAAGTTTATCTTGTGAGTGAGTGCAGCAACCAGACCAAGGTTAGGCAGGTAAAGATTCCATAGGGCTTAGAAGTGCTCCTTCATATCACTGGGCCCAGAACTACATTTGCAGTAAAATAATTAGATTTTAATCCCAGCAGGTAGTGTTCATTTATTTGTGAAATGCTAATGTGTGCATGCATGCATACATGTTAGTCATATCCCACTCTTTGCGACCCCATGGATTATATCCTGCCTGATATTGTTGGTGAAATACATGTACTGATTTTTAATAGTGTCAGTTTATATAAATCCACCTAAAGTAATAGAAATGTGGTAAAAATAATAGTGGAAATGAAGGCTTTGCCAAAAGTGATAATAGATGATACTAAGAAAAGGCATGAAAGTACTCATACATTGAGTAGTTACTAAAAAGAAGAGAATGTGTAGTTCTTTAGGGCATGATGTGAGATCCCCTTGAATTCATACAAGAACATATATTTAAAATAATAAAGGTTAAAGAAACAACACTCTAAAAGCCAAAGTTTTCTAGATTTCTTCCTTGCATTTTACTGAGAACACCAGTAGTATGTTTTTGCTCTCTCTTTGCTTCTATAAAATATTGAGATTTTTTAAAACTAGGCTACATAAAACTCCAGAGGTTAGGAAATACACTTCCTACTAGATTTTTTTATGGGATATAACTGTGACTTTCTATCTTTTGATTACTAAATTTATTTTGTTTTATACCCACACATATTTGTATGAAAACATAGGTGAGTTTGTGTTCACCTATATTTATTCAATATTTAAATGACAAAAGCTTATTTTTTTAATTACACTTAGCCTATATCCATGAGAATATCATTAACTTCTCCAATGTATTGTAATTGTGCTTGGAAATTATATCAGGTTACTAGAGACTTGTCCTTGAAATTACAAAATGTACGAACAATATATAATGTGTCTTCAAATAGATTTATTAGCACAAGAGTATTCAAAAGCCATTAACAACCTAATTATTTCTGTGTCCACATGACAATATTTTATTAACCATCATTTACAAAATTTTGAATGTGGAAAAGAATAAAAAGAGAAGCTTATTAAAAAGCCATAGGGCAATTTACTGATTTTTAGGTTATGAATGTGCATTAGTTGCTCAGTTGTGTCTGACTCTTTGTGACCCCATGGACTATAGCCTGCCAGGCTCCTCTGTCCATGNTATTAAAAAGCCATAGGGCAATTTACTGATTTTTAGGTTATGAATGTGCATTAGTTGCTCAGTTGTGTCTGACTCTTTGTGACCCCATGGACTATAGCCTGCCAGGCTCCTCTGTCCATGGGAGTTTTTCAGGCAAGAATACTAGAGTGAATTGCCATTTTCCTCTTACAGTGGATATTCCCAACCCGGGGATCAAACCCATATCTCCTGTGTCTCCTATATTGCAGACAGATTCTTTACCTTCTGAGCCATCAGGGAGGCCCTTTTACGTTTTGAACAATATGTTTTTATGAATAGAGGTTACATGTTTTTCTTAATTTGCTTTTGGAATTGTGTTTTGAGTATAAATATGTACGTTCATTTCAGTATATTTATTACATCCTTTAATTTTAACACTCTGGATACTTTTATTAATACCATTAAATCAACGTTTGAGTGATTTGCTATCACTTCCTTCAGATATAACCAGTTTTTCTCTGGTATTAATTCAATAACGTTAAACTATTCAATTTCACTTTAATAATAACACAGTACAGTCAGTAATTCTATATGGGGGAGGAACCTATCTGTAGATTTCTATCTTGTTTTAATTCAAAGATGTACCGAAATTAAAATGAGTCAATATTATGTTGCTATATAAATCCTTATTAACATCTTCAAAGATAAGTAGATGTGATAGATAGTAATTAGTGTGTTATCTATAATTTGCCTCTAATTTATTTAAGGGAGACTAAAAGTAGTTTGTTCCTTTACAACTATAAGTACCCTTTTATAGTTCTGCTTCTGTTCTTAATGTTCAATATCCATTAAAATATTCAAAAAGGTAAATAAACCTACTTAGTAATAATTATATTAATGTATACTTGGTAATAATTATATTGATGTATAAATTAAACTGACACCTCAAAGTGATGCATATTTCTTCTATCTTCTCAAATATAGTATATATTAAAGGATTAAACATTTATTTGTTCCAGAAACCGTACATGGCATTAGGGAAAGACATTATACACAAAACGAACCTAAGTCCTGATCTTTTGTTGCTCATCTCAGTAGATGTTTGTGCTGTTAAAAGTTCTTGGAACATCTAATTTGACTTATTGTTACTGAGACATACAAGTCTGAATACACAACTTAGATCTACCATGTGAAAAATCAGCAGCTATGTGGAAATAAGCTTTAAAACTTAGGTGAGATAAAAGTATATCTTACCTACCCCTGGGAAAGTTGTAGGATGGAATCTATATTCCTTTCAAACCGATAAAAATATTGAAGAATGATATCCTGCATGGAATCCTTGAAGAGAAAAATGGCATGAGGTAAAACATGAATAAAGTATGGACATTATTTTATCAATAAAATAATGATGTTAAGATAGGCCCATTTTGTGAGAGATCCATGCAACTCTCTAGTATCCTCGCCATTGTTCTGTAAATCTAAAACTATTCTGAAAATTTGAATTATTTTAAAAATTATTAACTTTGGAAGAGAAAAAAATGAGGATACCAAATTGTGCAGAACTTTAGATATTAACTGAAGTATTTTAGCATTTTTAATGACAAGTAGTGGGACATTGAAAATGTGTGGGCAGGAGACTAGTGTAATCAATGCAATCACTTAGGGACACCATTTCCTACTACTGCACAGGCAAATTGTAGGAAGGGAGTGGTAATTTCCAAAAGATCAATCTGATTCAGTAATTTCCATACAAAGTGATAAAGGCAGAATTAATGTGGTAGTCAGTATGACTGGAAAAATAAAGATTTAACACAATACAATCAAGTAATTAACAGTATTTGTCAATTTATTAGATATGAAACCTATCAGTGAAACAAAGTGTGGGTGATTTAGAGGAGAGATGTATGCCATAATAAACTGCATATAGAATAAAACTAAAATGTAATTTTAGACTTAGAAATTACAATTGCTGATAGTGTTATATTAGTTAGAGTAAAGGAAGATAAATTTGAGTTCCCAAGGTTAAATGAAAATTTAATCATTTCCTACAGGAATATCCTTTGGTTAAATAATTTAAAATCTCTTGAGCAATGAACAAAGAATATTTGGAATTTTTGAGCCTAGAGTGTCACTGTGGTCTGTTTTACAACTTTTTTTGTTATGATAATGATTGCTCTTTTATTTTAAATATTCATATTTCCTCATAGACGCATCATGAACCATACCTCTTAATGCATAAACTAAGAATGAGGAGTAAAATAGGAAAATTTCCAGTTGCCAGACATCTCTTAATCAGTAATCTCTAATACATATTCATAATATTAATTAATGGTTATAAAGAAGTCTAAGAATGGCACACTGCTCCAATTCCAAATTCATTTGATGAAATGAAATTTTAGGTAGTTAACTTTTATTTTATTCTCATTTACATTTCTACCTTTGATTATTAAAAGTAATTTTATGTTCTTTATTTCACAAGTGGAAAATAAATTATTTCTGAAACTTTTAAAGAAAGGAAAAGGGTTTAGAATTATCAAATTTGAAATTGACCCACAAAACACCAGTAATGACTTGAGAAAGGGCACTGAAACTTATATTCCTATTGTTTGCAACGGTCCCTTTGATGTCTACCAAGTTTCCCAGAATGTTTTTGTAGACCATTTAAAATCTTCAAGTTAGAAATAAATTTCGATTAAACACAGTCTCAAATGGATTTAAATTTGCATTTTATAGACTTGACTGGCTCTTTAGGGTCATTGTTATGAAAGAAACCAACTTTTCATTAACAAAAATTCTAAAGTAGCATCACCAAAAGAATAGCTATAAAATGATTCTCTGAATAATAAAGCAAATCGAGCAAATTGTTAAAAATGGGAAATACCGTGAAGGACATGTGGGAGTTCTTTGTGCTATTTTCAAAATCAATCTGTAATTTTGAAAGTATTTAATAATGATTTTTAAACAACCACCACATAACAATGGGAGCTTTTTTGTTTGTTTCATTTTGGTTTTTGCATATGACATAGACACGACTGAAGTAACTTAGCAGCAGCAGCAGCAGCAGCTAATATTAAGAATTGTGTGAAAAGCCTAAATGTAAGTTCTCAGGCCTGGCTCCAATCTACTGAACTAAATCTTCAGAGAATGGTCTGGGAATCTCAGGAGTTATGATGTTTGGAAAACATTACCTGATGACTTTGACAATAATTTTTTCACCAGTCTAGGTTCGATACAGGATATAGGATGCTTGGTGCTGGTGCACTGGGATAACCCAGAGGGGTGGTATGGGGAGGGAGGTGGGAGGGAGATTCAGGAGTGGGAACTTATGTACACCCATGGCGGATTCATGTTGATGTATGGCAAAACCAATACAGTATTGTAAAGTTAAAAAATAATAATAATAAAAAATAATAAATGCAATAAGACAAAATGAAGAAAAATAAAATTTAAAAACAAAACAAAAAAGAGGGAAAAAAATGATAGTCTGGGTAGGGGAAAGGGCCTCACATTCATTGTTGGTCTGTATCAGTTCAGTTCAGTTCCATTCAGTCGCTTAGTCATGTCCGACTCTTCGCAACCCCATGAACTGCAGCACTCCAGGCAGGCCTCCCTGTCCATCACCAACTGCGAGAGTCTACACAAACTCATGTCCACTGAGTTAGTGATTCCATCCAATCTCATCCTCTCTCATCCCCTTCTCCTCTTGCCCTCAATTTTTCCCAGCATTAGGATCTTTTCAAATGAGTCTGCTCTTTGCATCAGATGGCCAAAGTATTGGAGTTTCAGCTTCAGCACCAGTCCTTCCAATGAACACTCAGGACTGATCTCATTTAGGATTGAATGTTTAGATCTCCTTACAGTCCAAGGGACTCTCAAGACTCTTCTCCAACACCACAGTTCAAAAGCATCAATTCTTTGGAGCTCAGCTTTCTTTATAGTCCAGCTCTCACATTCACACATGACTACTGGAAAAACCATAGCCTTGACTAGATGGAACTTTGTCAGCAATGTAANCCTTACAGTCCAAGGGACTCTCAAGACTCTTCTCCAACACCACAGTTCAAAAGCATCAATTCTTTGGAGCTCAGCTTTCTTTATAGTCCAGCTCTCACATTCACACATGACTACTGGAAAAACCATAGCCTTGACTAGATGGAACTTTGTCAGCAATGTAATGTCTCTGCTTTTTAATATGCTGTCTAGGTTGTTCATAACTTTCTTTCTAAAGAGTAAGCATGTTTCAATTTCATGACTACAGGCACCATCTGCAGTAATTTTGGAGCCCCCTAAAAATAAAGTCAGCCACTGTTTCCACTGTTTCCTCATCTATTTGCCATGAAGTGATAGGAGCGGTGCAATGATCTTCATTTTCTTTTTTTTTTTTTAAATTTTTATTTATTTATTTTGTATTTATTTATTTATTTATTTATTTTTACACGAACTCCCAAACAAATGTTGAGCTTTAAGCCAACTTTTTCATTCTCCTCTTTCACTTTCATCAAGAGATTCTTTAGTTCTTCTTCACTTTCTGCCATAAGGGTGATATCATCTGCATATTTGAAGTTATTGATATTTCTCCCTGCAATCTTGATTCCAACTTGTGCTTCCTCCAGCCCAGCATTTCTCATGATGTACTGTGCATATAAGTTAAATAAGCAGGGTGATAATATACAGCCTTGTCGTACTTCTTTTCCTATTTGGAACCAGTCTGTTGTTCCATGTCCAGTTCTAACTGTTGCTTCCTGACCTGCATACAGGTTCTCAAGAGGCAGGTTAGGTGGTTTGGTATTACTGTCTCTTTCAGAATTTTCCACAGTTTCTTGTGATCCACACAGTCAAAGGCTTTGGCATTGTCAATAAAGCAGAAATAGGTATTTTTCTGGAATCTTGTTTTTTTGATGATCCAGCAGATATTGGCAATTTAATCTCTTGTTCCTCTGCCTTTTCTAAAACCAGCTTGAACATCTGGAAGTTCATGGTTCACATATTGCTGAAGCCTAGCTTGGAGAATTTTAAGCATTACTTTGCTAGTGTGTGAGATGAATGCAATTGTGTGGTAGTTTGAGCATTCTCTGGCATTTCCTTTCTTTGAGACCAGAGTGAAAAATGACCTTTCCCAGTCCTATGGCCACTGCTGAGTTTCCCAAATTTGCTGACACATTGAGTGCAGCATTTTCATAGCATCGTCTTTCAGGATTTGAAATAGCTCAACTGGAATTACATCACCTCTACTAGCTTTGTTTGTAGTGATGCTTCCTAAGGCCCACTTGACTTCACGTTCGAGGATTCTCGCTCTAGATGAGTGAGCACATCATCATGATTATCTGGGTCATGAAGATCATTTTTGTACAATTCTTCTATGTATTCTTGCCACCTCTTCTTAATATCTTCTGCTTCTGTCAGGTCCATACCAGTCCATACCATTTCTGTCCTTTATTGAGCCCATCTTTGCATGAAATGTTCCCTTGATATTTCTAATCTTCTTGAAGATATCTCTGCTACTGCTAAGTCACTTCAGTCGTGTCTGACTCTGTGTGACCCCATAGACGGCAGCCCACCAGGCTCCCCCATCCCTGGGATTCTCCAAGCAAGAATACTGGAGTGGGTTGCCATTTCCTTCTCCCATGCATGAAAGAGAAAAGTGAAAGTGAAGTCGCTCAGTCTGTCCGACTGTTAGCGACCCCATGGACTGCAGCCCACCAGGCTACTCCGTCCATTGGATTTTCCAGGCAAGAGTACTGGGGTGGGGTGCCATTGCCTTCCCCGCAGCCAATAAATAAGTAAATAAAATTATTTTTTAAATTATATTAATGAGCTTAGAAAATCAGAGCCCCCTTTTTATTTCATGATAATGCAATCCTTTTTATCAAGGACCAAAGGAAGAGAAAGGGCGAAGGGAGGCTGTTCCCACAGACTGGGAGTAATTCAGCGGGGAAACTCTAGTTATCTAGATATCTCTAGTTTTTTCCATTCTATTATTTTCCTCTATTTCTTTGCACTGATCACCGAGGAAGGCTTTCTTATCTGTCCTTGCTATTCTTTGGAACTCTGCATTCAAATGGGTATATCTTTCCTTTCCTGCTTTGACTTTAGCTTCTGTTCTTTTCACAGCTATTTGTAAGGCCTCCTCAGACAGCCATTTTGCTTTTTTGCATTTCTTTTTCCTGAGGAAGATCTTGATCTCTGCCTCCTATACAATGTCACAAGCCTTCATCCATAGTTCATCAGGTACTCTGTCTATCAGATCTATTCCTTTAAATCTGTTTCTCACTTCCACTTTATAATCATAAGGGATTTAATTTAGGTCAAACTGAATGATCTAATGGGTCTCCCTACCTTCTTCAGTCTATGTCTGAATTTGGCAATAAGGAGTTCATGATCTGAGCCACAGTTAGCTGCTGGTCTTGTTTTTGCTGACTGTATAGAGCTTCTCCATCTTTGGCTGCAAAGAATATAATCAATCTGATTTTGTTGTTGGCCATCTGGTGATGTTGATCTGTATAGTGCTTTACATTTAAATTCAGAAAAATGTGGCATAATTTTATGATTGAAATGGATAAAAGATGTATACTTTTGGACACTAATTTCACCATGAATACATGAAAGGAGTAATGGGACTTTTGTTCACACAAGAAGACGAGTTACAGATACCAAAGCTGTGAATTGCACTCTCTTGTGCAAGAGGTGATCCTGGAGTATTCTAGATTATTTTCCCTAATCAGATGCAGATATAATCAGAATGGTTGAAATCTTGTGAGAGCACTTGTTCAGGATAAGCTGTGTAGAGAGAGATTGTCCATTTAAATCACTTAGAGAGCAGTGGGTTCCAAACAGCTTAGAAATGTTTCCTTTGCTGAAAAAGCTTGGTTCACCACTCCTTCCATTTACTCTGAAATCATTAGAGGTCATGGACTTATCTTTCTTCACAGTTAGGTAGTTAGGTAGTTAGTGCATTTAAAAATTCTATGGGGAAAATTGTATTTTATACAGCAAGTATAATAAAATGTCCATTTTTATATGAGACAACATATACTATTTGTATTTATCTATTTTTTTGTTTAGTAAAAGCAAGGTTATTGACTATTATGTCTGAGACTGATCTTACTCTTTAAATCAAAATTTATTTTTATAGTTTGCAAATATATACTGACATTTAATTATCAGCTACANTGTTCTTTTCACAGCTATTTGTAAGGCCTCCTCAGACAGCCATTTTGCTTTTTTGCATTTCTTTTTCCTGAGGAAGGTCTTGATCTCTGCCTCCTATACAATGTCACAAGCCTTCATCCATAGTTCATCAGGTACTCTGTCTATCAGATCTATTCCTTTAAATCTGTTTCTCACTTCCACTTTATAATCATAAGGGATTTAATTTAGGTCAAACTGAATGATCTAATGGGTCTCCCTACCTTCTTCAGTCTATGTCTGAATTTGGCAATAAGGAGTTCATGATCTGAGCCACAGTTAGCTGCTGGTCTTGTTTTTGCTGACTGTATAGAGCTTCTCCATCTTTGGCTGCAAAGAATATAATCAATCTGATTTTGTTGTTGGCCATCTGGTGATGTTGATCTGTATAGTGCTTTACATTTAAATTCAGAAAAATGTGGCATAATTTTATGATTGAAATGGATAAAAGATGTATACTTTTGGACACTAATTTCACCATGAATACATGAAAGGAGTAATGGGACTTTTGTTCACACAAGAAGACGAGTTACAGATACCAAAGCTGTGAATTGCACTCTCTTGTGCAAGAGGTGATCCTGGAGTATTCTAGATTATTTTCCCTAATCAGATGCAGATATAATCAGAATGGTTGAAATCTTGTGAGAGCACTTGTTCAGGATAAGCTGTGTAGAGAGAGATTGTCCATTTAAATCACTTAGAGAGCAGTGGGTTCCAAACAGCTTAGAAATGTTTCCTTTGCTGAAAAAGCTTGGTTCACCACTCCTTCCATTTACTCTGAAATCATTAGAGGTCATGGACTTATCTTTCTTCACAGTTAGGTAGTTAGGTAGTTAGTGCATTTAAAAATTCTATGGGGAAAATTGTATTTTATACAGCAAGTATAATAAAATGTCCATTTTTATATGAGACAACATATACTATTTGTATTTATCTATTTTTTTGTTTAGTAAAAGCAAGGTTATTGACTATTATGTCTGAGACTGATCTTACTCTTTAAATCAAAATTTATTTTTATAGTTTGCAAATATATACTGACATTTAATTATCAGCTACAGTTGCCTAAGTATTTGCAAAAATGCCATATACTAAATAATATTGTTTTATTTTATCATCAAATACACAGAAGATGACTTGAAACTTTTAAAAACATTGCAATGGATGTTGGATCAGGAATCAGTAAACTTCAGTTCTAGTACTGGTTCAGTAGTAATACTAGTTGCATATCTGTGTCTTGAACTCTGACCTTAACTTGAAAGTGAAAGTGAATGTCAGTCAGTCATGTCTAAGCCAGAATACTAGAGTGGGTAGACTTTCCCTTCTCCAGGGGATTTTCCCAACCCATGGATCAAACCAAGGGTCTCCCACATTGCAGGTGGATTCTTTACCANAGTTGCATATCTGTGTCTTGAACTCTGACCTTAACTTGAAAGTGAAAGTGAATGTCAGTCAGTCATGTCTAAGCCAGAATACTAGAGTGGGTAGACTTTCCCTTCTCCAGGGGATTTTCCCAACCCATGGATCAAACCAAGGGTCTCCCACATTGCAGGTGGATTCTTTACCAGCTGAGCCACAAGGGAAGTCCAAGAATTCTGAAGTGGATGACCAATCCCTTCTTACCACCTTACAATGCTGTATTACATACCAACATAAGAAAACTGAAAAGTAATGACAGCTCTACTTGAAATCTGCTGATTATTTTCTCAGAGCAGAAATATGATTAATTCTACATAGGTAATAACAATAAGCATCCATTAGAGAGGGAATTCATTTGTACCATCCAAATTTTCAAAAACCTGTTGCTGCTAACGATAAGGATGATAATATATTAATAAATATTTCTAGGCAGTAAGGTTCATTTTCTTAGGCTCCAAAATCACTGCACATGGTGACTATAGCCATGAAATTAAAAGATGCTTGCTTCTTGGAAAAAAAGCTATGACCTAGACAGCATATTAAAAAGCAGAGATATTACTTTGCCAACAAAGGTCTGTCTAGTCAAAGCTGAGGTTTTTCCAGTGGTCATGTATGGATGTGAGAGTTGGACTGTAAAAAATGCTAAGCACCAAAGAATTGATGCTTTTGAACTGTGGTGTTGGAGAAGACTCTTGAGAGTTCCTTGGACAGCAAGGAAATCCAACCAGTCCATCCTAAAGGAAATCAGTCCTATATGTTCATTGGAAGGACTGATGTTAAAGCTGAAGCTCCAATACTTTGGCCACGTAATGCTAGGAACTGACTGATTGGAAAAGATCCTGATGCTGGGAAAGATTGAAGGCAGGAGAAGAAGGGGACGACCGAGGATGAGATGGTTGGATGGTATCACCAACTCAATTGACGTGAGTTTGAGCAAGCTCCAGGAGTTGATGAAGGACAAGGAAGTCTGTCCATGGGGTTGCAAAGAGTTGGATATGACTGAGCAACTAAACTGAACTGAAGGTTCATTCATGTAGCATGTTTTTACTGTGTGTCTACAACTGAACAATAAGCCAGGTACATTTTAGAAAGAGCAGACATAAGTCCTCATGGAAAATATGGCTTTCTAGCCACCATACAGAAGGAATGGGGTGATAGAGCCATGAAGGAAATGATACAGCCAGGTGGCTCTCTAGGGAAGAGTTCCAAGCAGAGACTGACCTGTGCAGTTCCTGTTAGCCTGATGTATGGAATAAAAGGGACCAAGTCCAACGCTGCTGGGCAGATGAGGTGACTTTGAGGCAAAGATGTTGTCAGATGAGGAGGAGAGAAAGTGGTAAATCAATAATATTAGGGCCGTAGGGAAAAGACACAATTCATGCTTATTTATCTTACTGATGATGCTTATGACCTGTTTATTGAAAGAATCATTGAAATAGGGTTCTCTTATATTAAAATATAAGATTTTTGTGGAGATTAAAGAGTAAATCAAACCTGCCTGGACCTATTTGCATAGTTTGCCGATTGGTGTCTTTGAATGTATCTATCTATATCTCTCTGTCTAATCTATAATTGTATACATCACAATTGGATTCATTCAATATATAATTTGTACATTCGGTGCCCAATATGCTACTGGAAATCAGTGGAGAAATAACTCCAGAAAAAATGAAAGGATGGAGCCAAAGCAAAAACAATACCCAGTTGTGCATGTGACTGGTAATAGAAGCAAGGTCCAATGCTGTAAAGAGCAATATTGCATAGGAACCTGGAATGTTAGGTCCATGAATCAAGGCAAATTAGAAGTGGTCAAACAAGAGATGGCAAGGGTGAACGTCAACATTCTAGGAATCAGCGAACTAAAATGGACTGGAATGGGTGAATTTAACTCAGATGACCATTATATCTACTACTGCGGGCAGGAATCCCTCAGAAGAAATGGAGTAGCCATCATGGTCAACAAAAGAGTCCGAAATGCAGTACTTGGATGCAATCTCAAAAA
>SJYX01024846.1:221931-261572 GCA_006410675.1 Oreotragus oreotragus
GGGCAGGAGGAGAAGGGGACGACCGAGGATGAGATGGCTAGATGGCATCACGGACTTGATGGACGTGAGTCTGAGTGAACTTTGAGAGATGGTGATGAACAGGGAGGCCTGGCATGATGCAATTCATGGGGTCGCAAAGAGTCGGACACAACTGAGCGACTGAAATGAACTGAACTGAACTGAACTGAATTTGCCTTGATTCATGGACCTAACATTCCAGGTTCCTATGCAATATTGCTCTTTACAGCATCGGAGTTTGCTTCTATCACCAGTCACATCCACAGCTGGGTATTATTTTTGCTTTGGCACCATCCTTTCATTCTTTCTGGAGTTATTTCTTCGCTGATCTCTAGTAGCATATTGGGCACCTACCGACCTGGGGAGTTCCTCTTTCAGTATCCTATCATTTTGCTTTTTCATACTGTTCATGGGCTACTCAAGGCAAGAATACTGAAGTGGTTTGCCGTTCCCTTCTCCAGTGGACCACATTCTGTCAGCCCTCTCCACCATGACCTGCCCGTCTTGGGTGGCCCCACATGGCATGGCTTAGTTTCATTGAGTTAGACAAGGCTGTGGTCTGTGTGATTAGATTGACTAGTTTTCTGTGAATTATGGTTTCTGTGTCTGCCCTCTGATGCCTCTCACAACACCTACCATCTCACTTGGGTTTCTCTTACCTTGGACGTGGGAGTAATAGAGACCATAAAGCCAAAAGACAATCCATATCAAAAGAGGGTTGTAGATAATCCCTTTCACCATATGGAGAAGCTAATGAAGGAAATCCTATGTAAGAATCCCATCTCTTTGATCTCAGTCCTGGGAGTGGCTTGCCACTCTGCTTGCTCCTATTAGGAACTGATAAGGAAGAGAGGGCTCAGGAGAGACAGGAAACAGCACACAGGTATCCCGCTGTTAAACATTCCCTGACAATGTACTCTGTATTTAAGTTTAAAAAGCAGCATGGCGATACATGGCCTTGTCATACTCCTTTCCCAATTTTGATCCAGTCGTTTGTTCCATAACTGGTTCTAACTGTTCTTCTTGACCATATACAGGTTTCTCAGGAGACAGATAAGATGGTCTGTTATTCTCATCTCTTTAAGAACTGTCCACAGCTTGTTGTGAGCCACATAGTTAAACACTTTAGCATAGTCAAAGAAGCAGAAGTAGCTGTTGTTCTGGAACTCCCTTGCTTTCACCAAGCAGGCTTTTGTTTAGTCTCAAGCTTACTAGAGTCAGGGGTCCATTTAAAAATCTGATGAAAAGCTGTGTAGTTTCAGGGCCATACTAGACTACAGGTAAAAGAAAATATTGCTTTCTGTCTCTTTTACTTTCCAATCTACCAGAGATGGCACATACTGCCAGACTTTTATCCCTCCTAGGCTTCTGTAGACTACACTTGTAATAGGTGTCTCCCTATTTGTAAGGCCTCCTCCGACAACCATTTTGCCTCTTTGCATTTCCTTTTCTTGGGGATAGTTTTGATCACCATCTCCTATACAATGTTACAAACCTTTGTCCATAGTTATTCAGGCATTCTGTCTATCAGGTCTAATCCCTTCAATCTGTTTGTTATTTCCACTGTAGAATAGTAAGGGATTTGATTTAGGTCATAGGAGCCTAGTGGTTTTCCTTACTTTCTTCAATTTAACTCTGAATTTTGCTCTGAATTTAACCCTGAAGATAAGAAGTGGAGCTGGTCCCTTCAAGTATCAGTGTTTAATGAACTAGGAGCTTAACAACTAGCTTTTTAGTCTGTAGAATTAATTATCATTTTTAACCACAAGAAGACCTAGAACTAACATCAAAAAAGGAAAAAAAGTCCTTTTCAACACAGGGGACTGGAATGCAAAAGTAGGAAGTTAAGAGATACCTAGAGTAACAGTTAAGTTTGGCCTTAGAGTACAAAAGGAAGGAGGACAAAGCCTAACAGAGTTTTGCTAAGAGAGTGCACTGGTCATAACAAATACCTTCTTCCAGAAACACAATAGATGACTCTAGACATGGACATCACAAGATGGTCAATGCTGAAATCAGGTTGACTATATTCTTTGTAGCCAAAGAAGGAGAAATTCTACATAGTCAGCAAAAAACAAGGCCTGGAGCTGACTGTGGCTCAAATCATGAGCTCCTTATTGCAAAATTCAAAGTTAAATTGAAGAAAGTAGGGAAAACCACTAAGCCATTCATGTATGACCTAAATCAAATCCCTAAATATTATACAGTGGAAGAGACAAATGATTCAAAGGATTAGATCTAATAGAGTGTCAGGAGAACTTTGGACAGAGGTTTGTAACACTATATAGAAAGCAGTGATCAAAACTATCCCCAAGAAAAAGAAATGCAGAAAGGTGAAATGATTGTCTGAGGAAGGCTTACAAATAGCTGAGAAAAGAAGAAAAATTAAAGGGACAGGAGAAAGAGAAAGATATACCTATCTGAATACAGAGTTCCAAAGAATAGTAAAGAGAGATAAGAAAGCCTTCCTAAGTGAAAAATGCAAAGAAACAGAGGAAAACAATAGAATGGGAAAGACTAGAGTTCTCATCAAGAAAATTAGAGATACCAAGAGAAATTTTCATGCAAAGATGGACACAATAGAGAGGAGAAACGATATGGACCTTAAAGAAGCAGAAGAGATTAAGAAGAGGTGGCAAGAATACACAGAAGAACTATACAAAAAAGATCTTCATATCCTGGATAATCACAGTGGTGTGGCCACTCACCGAGAGCCAGATATCCTGGAGTGTGAAGTTAAGAGGGCCTTAGAAAGCATCACTACAAATGAAGCTAGTGGAGGTGATGGAATTCCAGCTGAGCCATCTCAAATCCTAAAAGATGCTGTTAAAGTGATACACTCAACATGCCAGCAAATCTATAAAACTCAGCAGTGGCCACAGGACTGGAAAAGGTCAGGTTTCATTCCAATCCCAAAGCAGGGCAATGCCAGTGAATGTTCCAACTACCGCACAATTGCATTCATTTCACATGAGCAAGATCATGCTCAAAATTCTCCAAGCCAGGCTTCAACAGTATGTGAACCAAGAAATCCCAGATGTGCAAGCAGGATTTAGAAAAGGCAGAGGAATGAGAGGTAAATTGCCAACATCTGTTGGATCATAGAAAAAGCAAGAGAATTCCAGAAAAACATCTACTCCTGTTTCATTGACTATGTTAAAGACTTTGACTGTGCTGATCACAACAAACAGTGGAAAATTCTTAGAGATGGGAATACCAGACCATCTTACCTGCCTCCCGAGAAACCTGTATGCAGGTCAAAAAACAACCGTTCAAACCAGATATGGAACAACAGACTGGTTCCAAATTGGGAAAGGAGTTCATCAAGGCTGTATATTGTAACCCTGTTTATTTAACTTGTATGCAGAGTAAATAATGAGAAATGCCGCACTGGATGAAGCACAAGCTGGAATCAAGATTGCAGGGAGACTATCAACAACCTCCGATTTGCAGATGACACCACCCTTGTGGCAGAAAGCCAAGAGGAACTCTTGATGACAGTGAAAGAATAGAGTGAAAAACCTGTCTCACAACTCAGCATTCAAAAAACTAAGATCATGGCATCTGTTTCCATCACTTCATGGTAAATAGATGGGGAAACAGTGACAGACTTTATTTTCTTGACTTCAAATCACTGTGAATGGTGACTGTAGCCATGAAATTAAAAGGCGCTTGCTCTTTGGAAGAAAAGCTGTGACCAACCTAGATAGCGAATTAAGGAGCAGAGACATTACTTTACCGACAAAGGTCCATATAGTCAAAGCTCTGGTTTTTCCATTAGTCATGTACGGTTGTGAGAGCTGGACCTTAAAGAAGGCTGAGCACTAAAAAACTTATGCTTTTGAACTGTGGTGCTGGAGAAGACTTTTGAGAGTCCGTTGGACAACGAGGAGATCACACCAGTAAATCCTAAAAGAAATCGACCTTGAGTATTCATTGGAAGGACTGATGCTGAAGCTAAAGCTCCAGTACTTTCATCATCTGATGCAAAGAGATGACTCATTAGAAAAGACCCTGATGCTGGGGAAGATTTAAGTCAAGAAGAGAAGGGGCTGACAGAGGATGAGCTGGTTGGATGGCTGCTGCCGCTGTCACTTCAGTCATGTTTGAGTCTGTGCGACCCCATAGATGGCAGCCCACCAGGCTCCCCGTCCCTGGGATTCTCCAGGCAAGAATATTGGAATGGGTTGCCATTTCCTTCTCCAACGCAGGAAAGTGAAAAGTGAAAAGTGATAGTGAAGTCCCTCAGTCGTGTCCAACTCTTAGCAATCCCATGGACTGCAGCCTACCAGGCTCCTCCATCCATGGGATTTTCCAGGCAAGTGTACTGGAACGGGGTTCCATTGCCTTCTCCGAGTTGGATGGCATCACTGACTTAATGGACATGAGATTGGGCAAACCCTGAAAGACGGTGAGGGACATGGAAGCATAGCACGCTGCAGTCCGAGGGGTTGCAAAGAATTGGATACCACTGAGTGACTGACCAGTAAAAACCACAGATGCGGATAAATGGATGTAAGTCTAAAGCTAGTCATAACACTAAATGCCAATGATGCAAACAATGTTATAAACAGAAGGAGGAAGCATTTCCAAATTTTCCGTGCAGAAAAGTGACAGGAGAAATTCCCTGGTGGCCCAGTGACTAAGACTCCATGCTACCACTGTAGGGGGTGTAAGTTCTATCCCTGGTTGGGAACTTAAGATTCCCCAAGCTCCAGGATAGGGTCAGAAAAAAAAAAAGTGACCCAAAGTACAACGCAATATTTTTTTGACCAAGTGTCTCTGTAAAGGGTTCTCATTAAAGCAGCCACCCGTCTTATGCTCTGTTTCTTCCAGATGTGGTAGGTCGAGATGCTGGAAGGTGCTTTTTCCAGATGTATTGCATTTTAAAGCACTTACTCTCAAGAACTTTTTGAAGTTTGGCTGGTACTACTTTACTCATTGACTCATGTTTAGATTAGAGTAACAAATGATCAAGCTGAAACTCATTCTGAAACAAAATTCTTTTCTCCCCACAATATAGTACATAAACCAAGCTGCAGCCTTTGCATTTTTGCCATCTGGCCTGCAGTGTGAGATGATATTAGTAGCATGTCAGGGAATTTTTTCCCCAACTCCTTTCAAAAAAAAAAAAAAAGAGGAAAAGAAAAAAATAATCCTAATCTATAGTATGAAGAGTATTAAATGAAACATCTGCCTCACTGAATGAGTAGATGAACTTTGCAGTCTGCAAGCTGCTGGTGTTTGTGAAGTGCATGTTTACATTGCTGACTGTTGTAAATTTTCAAGATGGTGACATGAAATTGACTTACTAAAATATCTTATTCAAATCTCTTAAAACACATGTTTCATTTAATTTTTTTCTTTTTTTTTTTTTACTCCTTTAATGTCCTTATTCTTGATGAAAGGCATTGCCGATTGAGACAGTGAGAGGTTGCTAAGATTCTAGTCAAGCGGAAGCCACTGAGTAGTTAAAAAAACATTACATAATAAAATCTGCCAAGAGCTAGCACAAACCTCTTGTTAATGTAGGCCTAGAATCCTAGATGCTAAAAGATACCAATAAAAGATCATAGAATTTAGGCAAATGCTATGAAGAAAAGAACAAATGTGGTGTTCAAATATTTTAAAGGAAAGATTCTTTTAAAAAATAATATCTGCTTGATGGGTGATGATAAACTCTACTAAATTCAGTCCTTTTCAGTGAATAAAGCTCAGAGAGTGGATGTTTCTCAATATTTTCTTAAAATATTAACACTTTTGAAAATACCCGAGCATCCAGTTAGGGATTTGAGCTTCTCCTTGGACAGGTCTTCAGAGAAGGCGATGGCCCCCCTCTCCAGTACTCTTGCCTGGAAAATCCCATGGGCGGAGGAGCCTGGTGGGCTACAGACCATGGGGTCGCTGAAGGTCGGACACGACTGAGTGACTTCACTTTCACTTTTCACTTTCATGCATTGGAGGAAATGGCAACCCACTCNATTTGAGCTTCTCCTTGGACAGGTCTTCAGAGAAGGCGATGGCCCCCCTCTCCAGTACTCTTGCCTGGAAAATCCCATGGGCGGAGGAGCCTGGTGGGCTACAGACCATGGGGTCGCTGAAGGTCGGACACGACTGAGTGACTTCACTTTCACTTTTCACTTTCATGCATTGGAGGAAATGGCAACCCACTCCAGTGTTCTTGCCTGGGGAATCTCAGGGACAGGGGAGCCTGGTGGGGGGGTTGCGCAGAGTCGGACATGACTGAAGTGACTTAGCAGCAGCAGAAGACAGGTCTTAATCTACGCTTCAGGTTTCTTTCTCTTGAGTATAAATGTCCCATTTTTTCTACCAGCTGTATCTAATGTCAGCACATACTCCAAAAACAAATACATTTTCCTCAGTTTGTTCGGTGTTCAGGGCCCAGGCTCTTCTGCCCGTGGGTTTCTCCAGGCAAGAATACTGGAGCGAGTTGCCGGGCCGTCCTCCAGGGGAATTTCCCAATCAGGGATCAGAACCTTTGTCTCATGTTTTCTGCATTGGCAGGCAGGTTCTTTCCCACTAGCACCACCTGGGAAGCCCTTATACCAAGGGGTCATTCCACATAGTGTTCTCTCTACTGGGGCTAGGAAATTTATTCTTGGGGAGATATACTATGTTACAGCATAAGGTCTAGATAAGACATTAAAGGCAAATTTTTCCTGCTATACATATAGACATGGTGGTGGTTTAGTTGCTTCCGTCGTGTCTGACTCTGTAACCCCATGGACTGTAGCCCACCAGGCTCCTCTGTCCAAGGGATTTTCCAGGAAAGAATGCTGGAGTGGGTTGCCATTTCCTTCTCCAAGGGATTTTCCCCACCCAAGGATAGAACTTAGGTTTCCTGCATTGCAGGAGGTTCTTTACCAACTGAGATACCAAGGAAACCAACACATATAGACATATCTGCCCTTATTTCACTCTCAACCCTTGAATGTAAAGTCTGACCTGACAACTAATTTCTGATGAAATATATTTCTCTACAGGAGAGTGTTTTTTTTTTTTAATCAGATGTGCATTCATGTAGCATCTACTGCTGCTATATTATTCCCGCATTGCCTTCTGAATAAGGAGGGATGACTCTCATTTCTACTGCCTAAATTCTTGCTTTCCTTCCTTCTCTCCTTCCTTCTTTCCTTTCATCTTTCACAGAGCACAGTCCTAGTCTGACATAGACAAGTAAACAAGCAAATATAATACAGAGCAACTTGACTGCAACAGGGATAATTATAGGGGGCTGTGAGAATTCATAGAAAGAGAATTCAATCTAGGTGTGGGGGTAAGAGAAGGCTTTTAAGATCAAGCAACATTCAAACAAGGACCCAAGAGACAAATGAGTTAGTCAGTAAAGGAGTGGAGTGAAAGAGCAAAGATCTAGAGCAGCATGAATCATTGAAATCCTTGAGCGCAGTTTTGTGCAAGTTTAACATAGTGTAAGTTGAGGAACTTCAAGAAATCAGTTTAAAAGTCATTTAGGGATGGGATAAAATACCAGGCAAGCTATGCCATACAGGGTTTTGATTTTTTTGTGTGTGACGGCAATGAAAAGCTAGTGAAATTTGAAGTATGATATAATCAGATGTTCACTTCTTGAAAGTTCTTTGAGTGGCTCTTTGATGGGGAGAATATATTGGAAAATAAGCAGGAAGGTCTAGAAGTGGTAGGAACATCTAGGGCCCTATTTTGGTCATTCAAACGGGAAGGCATGTGAACACACAGAAGTGGGACGCATGGAGGAGAGGAAGCAGATTTGAGCCATCTCAAGGACAACACTTTTAGGAATGATTAGAGCAGTACACGATGGCATTGTGCTGCAATGAAAACTGAGACCGTGGCCAATCAACGCCATGCAGTGTGGCCTGCCAGGCTCCTCTGACCACTGGATTCTCCAGACAAGATACTGGAGGTGGTTGCCATGCCCCACTCCAGGGAATCTTTCTAACCCAGCGATTGACCCCTGTCTCTTGTTTCCTGCATTGACAGATGAGTTCTTTACCATTAGTGCCACCTAGGAAGCACAAACTTATAAATAAAGGCCTTCAACCTTAGGGACCCGTCCCACATTCACTTGATTCACTTGACCTTTAATCAAGTTCAAATGCAATCCAGGAATCTGCTATTCGGAGCTGATCACCCTCTCCACCTCTGGGCTATCATTTTTGGCAAGCACTTTGGATACCTACTCATGGTTAATGTGGCTGCTGCAGCATGTGGCATTTCCCCTGGGAAGAGAGGCCCTGATTTTGGATTTCCTGGCCCTAGCAAGCTCCTATCATAGTGACTGCACATAATAGGTGCTCAGCTCATACTTGCAGAGTTGAATTTTTCACGTTTACTCACAGCATGTGTTTCTGCAGCTGCTTTTGAAAGCATCTTGTTCTTTGCCATGTTTTTCCAATCAGGTTGGCAAGCAGAGAACTAATACTCAAGCCTGTGATGGACATGCTGTTCCAGGAGTAGAATAAATTGTAAATAAATGAAAGGATTTCATCCACTCATTTAGTTTTAATTTCTTATATTCTTGCAAAGTGTTGCCACCAGCAAACATGAACTTCAGTAAAACAATGAGAAATAAGAGGTACAACTTACTTACTAATGATCAAAAGTTCATATTTATACTTAATTATATCCTTATTTTTTATGATCCATGAATGATGTTTATGTTTCTTCTGTTCTAAGAAAGAGAAATGAGAAGCTACTACTTAAAATGTTAACTTAGTCTCTTCATATGTATGTCAATGTATTAAAACACTTAATCCTCTCAGAAGCGGAAATCTAAGGGAAATGGAATAGCGAAACAGACTGTTTTTTCTTTAAATGAATCTGTTACTACTTCTAATTAAAAAATATATATATATGTGTTTCTTCAGTTAACCAGGAACTTGTAAGGCCAGAAAATACTCTGAAGGTAGCTAGAGTAGCCAGGGTCTTCAAATAATATTCTAAGGAGTCCTAGGNAAACAGACTGTTTTTTCTTTAAATGAATCTGTTACTACTTCTAATTAAAAAATATATATATATGTGTTTCTTCAGTTAACCAGGAACTTGTAAGGCCAGAAAATACTCTGAAGGTAGCTAGAGTAGCCAGGGTCTTCAAATAATATTCTAAGGAGTCCTAGGGTTTTGGAGAGTTGGCTCCTGAGCCTCAGGGAAGGGCGAGAGGGAACACTTTGGGACCGCCCTCCCCTGCTGCTACCAGAGTATTGAGCTTTTATCTCATGTTTTTGTTCCTTGGCAAAAGGAATTTGGAGGCTCAACAAAACTCAAACCTAAAACCTACAGAGACCCTCTCATTTACAGATGAGCCACTGAGGCACAGAGAAGGCAATGCAGCTGAGCATCATGTTAAGAGTCTACAGCAGAAAGACCCAGTTTCTAATCACAGCACTGCTGCTTGCAAGGCTAGTGATCCTGGAAAAATTAATTTCCTGGAACTTTAGGCTCCTTAGCTGTAAAACGGCTTCTGAAGGGATTTGATGAAAGGATATAAGGAAATAATTTACCACAGCAACTGGCATATGGCCAGTAGTCAAGAACTATATTGATAGATGTCGGAAGTAGTACTGATAGCAGTAGAACCTCAGTAGAACCTTAGTTCCGATGCAGAGCTTTTTACGCTGCATCCGTGTTTTTCCCTATATGCCGCCACAGAGAAACAAGCACATAAGTGAGTAAACAAAAATGTTCTGCATTTTGGCTCATCCAAAGGAAAGATAAAGTTAAGAAGTTTATTTCAGGAAAAGGTAAGGCTTTTCATTTTCTTCACAGGATACAATGCACTTTCAGATAAGGAAGGAAAGGAGCATGGAAGTAGGGATAAAAAGACATAATCTCGTATTCTAGGAAACAAATGTCTTAAAGTGATGTGCAATGACCTGGATGACAGATATAAAGGTATTTTTCAGAAAGAATGGCTAAGTCACACCACAGAGTAAAACAATATTTGTCTCTTAACAAGAACTTATATTCTGTGGTCTCCAGGAGAATAATGTTTAAAACACTAAATGAAATAAAACTTGCTAAAAAATAATTAAGAAAATACAGAGAGATTTATTTGTCTTTCACTTGCTGTTTAAGTAATTCCTAACAATGATTTCATCACCATGTATTCTTCCACAGAATTACAACTTCACTTAACATTTGGTATGGATGTGAGAGTTGGACTGTGAAGAAAGCTGAGTGCCAAAGAATCGATGCTTTTGAACTGTGGTGTTGGAGAAGACTCCTGAGAGTCCCTTGGACTGCAAGGAGATCCAACCAGTCCATTCTGAAGGAGATCAACCCTGGGATTTCTTTGGAAGGACTGATGCTACAGCTGAAACTCCAGTACTTTGGCCACCTCATGAGAAGAGTTGACTCATTGGAAAAGACTCTGATGCTGGGAGGGATTGGGGGCGGGAGGAGAAGGGGACAACCGAGGATGAGATGGCTGGATGGCATCACGGACTCAATGGACGTGAGTCTGAGTGAACTCCGGGAGATGGTGATGGATAGGGAGGCCTGGAGTGCTGCGATTCATGGGGTCGCAAAGAGTCAGACACGACTGAGCAAGTGAACTGAACTGAACTGAAAAATGAATAAAAATTCCTGGACAAATTTGGATTTGGAGAGTAATTTTGAAAGATGTAGAAATCCAAAATTTATGCTTGGTTATCTTCCGGAATATATAACTCTGCGTATTGTAATACAAAGTATCTATATCACTTGCAAAAGTGGATTATTTTCTCATAGAAGCATAGACTCCTTTAGCAACCTGAAATATTTATTCTATCCCATTTTTTAAGGCTTGGTGATATTTTGTATTATAATATTGAAAAAGCACAGTTTAGAGAAACTGCTTTGGTGTTTTGAATGAAACACGTATAATTTTTCATCCTCTGGAGGAGGGGAAAACCTCACAAATTCATTGAGTTTATGTACAGTTATGAACAAAATTGGCATAATTAAGCTTTAATCATATAATTAAGTTTTAATTGGTATCATTAAGTTATTTTTACACAAAAATTTGAAAAAAAAATTTTATGAGACACCAAAAATATATTTTGAATGTTGGTTTCAAAGACTCTAATAGGGATAAACAGTTGGCATATAAAATTTATTACTCTCAGAAATTTGAAGTGAAAAGTAAAAAAGCGGTTCTACTTGTTTTTCACAAGATCATTTGCTTTCTGACAGTCTTCTGTCTCTTCTATAAATGATTGAAATTGCTAAATAAAAATAGGGACTAAAAATTCTGAGTTCAAGTGTGACGAGTTGGTCTTCATTTCCCAACTTGGTCAGCTCATCTACGAAATGAGATTATTATCAATTCTGCTGATTAGAGTCAGGCTAATGAAAAGTTACTTTCAAAAGTTTGGTCCAGTTCAACTGCAATAACCATAACGATGAAATTTTGTTTTCTGTGGGAAATTTCAAGAAGAATAAGCTATTTTTACAAAATAATTATTTTATACANCCAATGTTCTTGCCTGGAGAATCCCAGGGACAGAGGAGCCTGGTGGGCTGCCATCTATGGGGTTGCACAGAGTCAGACACGACTGAAGTGACTTAGCTGCAGCAGCAGCAGCACATTCCCTTTAACACTTAGCAATGTCTTGAACAAATCCCTGATCCCTTAATTTCTTCCAAAGTAGTAGTCTAGTTCTTCTCCCTATTTAAAGTCAAAATTCAAACCTTTGATTGAACAATTCTTTACTGAAGCACAATTCTATTTGGCATGTTGTATATAATACATATATACATATACTTTATAATTATTTTGATATTTAATGCACTATTCTAATTCTCTTGCAGTGTACTGTTGAAGATATCTTTTACAGTAATATATTTTATTATTTTCCTAAGAAGTGGTCCTAGGAGCAAATTACTGTTTCAAAGAACATAACTTTTCTTAAAGTTTCTTGATTAAAAACTAAAACTTCATAGAATTTAAAATAAAATAGATAAGCTATAGATTTCTCAAATTTTTCACATTCAAAACCAGCCCATTGTCCGTTATGTCCACAGAGGAAATATTCTGGAGGAAATATAATTAGTTTGTCATATTTCATATTTAACTAGACTTCAAAAATCATGTATGAAAAAATAATTATTTGAATTTTTAAATCAGCACTTTAATTCATGCTGATTTTTTATTATATTGTTGGTCTTATTTGGACAAAAATGTTTTCACAAATTAGTTTTAATTATTACTGTATATCAGCTTAATGTAATAGAGTTTAGTGGATTGTGTTCAAAGTCTCTTTATACTATTAGAATGAAAAGAGATCATTTAATGAAATAAAGGACTTTTGTTTTTAGATACTGCAGTTGAGAAAACTTAAACATATTGCCATAATATTCATGAAGGAATATACCTTATTTTTCAAATTATTTAGCTGAACTCAAATTAAAAAGGTGAAGATTACTAAAATCATGAATTTTTTGTAGGTGAAAATATATTTAGTATATATCTATTATCAGATAATTTGACTTCTGAATAAAACTGAAAATCTTCATGAGCATAAAATGATTCAATACATGAGTCATAGTACAAATCTTTATAGTATGTGTCCAGATAGCATCATTTATGTGTGATGATGTGTAATGTATAAAATGTGAAGTCGTTACCTCTTGCCAGGTACAAATTTCAAAATACTCTAACCAGAGCATGTTCACTAATTGCATTACTATTATATGTCCTTCATCACACAGTGATTCTTAAATGCTGAATCATTTCATAGACATTTATGTTCAATTCATTTGAGTTAAAAACTATAGTTTCTGAAAAATGTCTACAATGTACTTTTAATTTCTGTCTTTCCTTTCTTATTTGAATTATAATAAATTAATCATTTTTTGTGGCTATTTGCCAAGTCACTAATCAAAAATGTTTCCTAAATTGAATACTAACAACGATGGGCAAATATTTAAATTATGTTAAATGAAAAAATGGAAAAAAATGAAACAAACATTTTTTTCATTTGAAATTAACTTCATTCATTCATTCATTAATTCATGGCAGAATTTAACGGGATGACTATACTATTTATTATCCAAAATTGTTCATTCTTTTAGGATGCAAGGGGCTTTTTTTTTTTTTTTACCTCAATTGAAGTAGATTTTTAAAGATAAATCTGAATTTATAGAAGTGATGTACAGGATTTTTTTTTTTAAATAATGGGATAAAAGTGATTGTGCAAAAAAATCAAAATGTAAGTAGAATGGAGAGATTAAAAAATGAAAAGTAAAGATTGATATTTTTCTATTTGGCTCCTCTATGATGATTTTTTTAAGTATTAAAGCTTTCAACATTTGAATTTTAATTTTTAAAAAGAATGCTAGCTTTTTTTGTTACTCTTAGGTGTAGAATGTGTATATATCAATTAAAAGTTTAATAGCCTTACCCATTTCCCTGTGTGTTTAAAAGTGAAAATGGGTGATTTGAAAGGGAATCCATGAGAAAAAAAAAATATTTAAAATTTAAATTGTAGATAAAACAGCATGTCTAGAATAAATTTAGTTCCTACCAAAGTGAAAGTGTATTGCCCTTACATATGTTGCCTTTGCCTAAATCAATAAATATATTAATATTATGGCGACTAATAAAGGTAATTTATTTTTGAATTAAAGGCAAATCCTAATATGAATGCTTATTAGACTGTGTCTTTCTTTCAATATATACTCTGTCTCTTATACACATCTTGAGGTCAGAGCTCCAACGGTGTAAAGATATATGTGACATGGGAAAGATTCATAAGTTGATTTGACACATGCTCTCTGTGGGCTGCCACGTAGCAGTATTTGCATTATAAAGGTAATTTATTTTTGAATTAAAGGCAAATCCTAATATGAATGCTTATTAGACTGTGTCTTTCTTTCAATATATACTAGAGTTTATTAATTTTTAATACAGATAAACCTATTTAAGGTGACTTATGGTTTAATAAATGCCAGTGAGAACAGGAAGTTTAAAGGCTTATAAAATTCAGGAAGATAATTTCAACTTGATAATGTTTCACAAGGAAGACTAGTACAACTTTCTGTTATCATTCATTCACTATTTCCTGATGTACAGACATTGATATTTAGCATTTTCATGCTTTGAGAAACAGTTCTATGCTTATTGTTAAGTTGTCTGCAATTTTGTGAATTAATAAATGAGAGTTCCTCCATTTCTCAGCCATATCCAGGAAGCATGCTGGCAGTTTTCACATCCATACATCAACTGAATGCTGCTTTAACTAGCTTCTCTCTTGGTTTATCAGCAATTAAATTTATCTGTGTCAGTTTACTTTTGCTTTTTACATTTTTTTTTTCTTACATACATGCTTTATTAGCCAAGAGAAGAAAGGTTGAAGGTATATGTGGTTGTTTTTATTACCAGGTTTTAACACAATGACTAAAACCCAGGCTTAATTCATGACAACTGAACAAAGAAATAATCACAACTGGAACATTTGGTCACCCCATGGTAGAATATTTTTACATGGTGCAAAACGTCTTTGTAATACCTTTTGAGGTTAGCTAGGCTGATATGTGGTAATCTTTAATATTGTAATACCTTTTGAGGTTAGCTAGGCTGATATGTGGTAATCTTATAAGTCTTTTATTAAAATGAGTTAAAATAAACCATAAACTGGTTTAGCTACCTCTATCAGTCCAGTTCAGTTCAGTCGCTCAGTCGTGTCTACCTCTGTAGCAGCTTACATATTTTACTTCATATAGAAAATTTACTTCTGGGCATTCTACCAAATGATATATGTATTTCACATATCTTTGGGACATTTCTAAAAGTAGCAGTATTAGATGAACTAATCTAGAATGGTAGGGAAGAACACAGAATAAGGTGTATTTTAAAATTCATTAATTCTAGATGATTATTTTTCTTTCTGTTTTTTCCCCCTATTTTAGATTTCTATTCAAAGAAGAGGAAAAACCTGTTTGATTTTTCCAATTTTGATTATAAAAGTAAATTTCGCTTTCAAAGTGACTGTTTCAAATTAAAAATATGTATACACACATATTTACAAAAATGTATATATTTGGCAGTAATTTAATCTGTGTGATGCAGTCTGGATATGAGTTTATTTTACAATCAAATTATTTATGTTAATTTCTCACATAAATATATTTTTAGGGACTTTAAGGATTTCTTCAATTGAAGAAATAGTGATGTTCGGATTCATAGCTTTATCATAGATAAAAAAAATCCATGACTCAGCTTGGATTGGAGGCTACAGCTTCCAATGCTTCATCTTAAGGGATGTATCTGTTGTTAGCACTTCCACTTTAAGATGCTTTCACAATTTTCAGATACCAAGAAAGCTAGTGTTCTTAAAGTAGTAAGGGTCAACAATGGAATACAGATTAACATTTTTTTCTATTTCAGTAATTCATTGAGAATTGAAATATTCAAAGTAAATTTTAAAAAAGGAAACTGATACATTCACTTTCATATTTTCTCAAATAATGCTCAAATTTCAAGATTCAGATCTACTAAAATTTTTGTTTTGCTTTTTCATGGTTCATTTTTTAAAGCTTCAGCATATTATTAGAAGAACTACAGGTATTTCAGAGTGAAAGTAGATTATGTGCATTTTATTTGGTAATAGTGAATGAAATACAATTGCATAAAATCACTTGCATTTATTATTTTAAATATAATAATTCAGCATTGGTAAGTGCCTTAGTTTTAAGTTTTCAGCTACAAAGAAATATATTTTAAGAAGGGTTAAATTATTACATAGCACTTTACTCCAAATAGTACTTTTTAAAATTATGTAAAGTACTTTATGTTGCTTTTTTCACATTTTATGATCTCTTTATTGTTTTTGGAGAGTGTACACGTTGTCAGAGACAAACATACAGTTTTATAAATTCCTGATTTAAGAAGAAAATAAAAATCAGTGTATTGAGTTTTTGCAGTTTTATATCCTATATTCTTTTATAACAAACAATTCAAATCATGTCTTCAGAAACCAGTTGAAGTCAAAATAGTTTGTAAGAATGCTTCCAATGTATACACTGTAGATGAATAAATTATAGAGTTCATATCACAGCATTCAGTGATTTTCTTAAGGCAATCTACATAAAGAATGGCATATCAAGGAGGCCCAGATAATTGATGGCATTAAATCGTGGATATTTCATACACAAGTTTTATGGGATTTTTTCAGATCAAGGTAGATGCAAAATGAAATCAAGCCTACCTTGATGTGGCAAAAATTGACTCATTTATTGAGATAGGAATGCAATAAATAGGTAAACCAGCCTATGTATATAAGTTGTATGCTGTGTTTTTTCAGCAAAAGGTGTTCGTTGTTAAAAATGCCTGATGGAGAGGGTTTGTCTCTCCATAGGGGTTGTCTATTTGTAAATTTTAGGGCACATGCTAATTGCTACATTATGAGAGTTACCTGCTTATCTGTGGAATTATGTCAGCAATGCCTTGCATTCTCACCATAGAGACCAATTGTTAGTATCCAGTAAGTAATGAATATGAAAAGGATTCAATGAGAATGAGGGACTTTTTTTTCCTGTTCAGTCTTGCTCTTATATGCTGGGCTTTATCCTGTGAAAAGGAGCAAGTTTAGCATTAGGGAAAGTGTTATGAAGCTTAGCTAACTCAGAAGTGAGAAACAAATGTTTAATCTTCCAAAATAAAATCTGTGTGAGTTCATTTGTTGTTGAATAAACACATTTAATACTAGTTTCACTACCTAAAATCAATATCATGAAATATTTTATGTTTATTTTTACATGTCCTGAATTGAAATCTCTCCTCTTGAAATCAGCATTTGATTATTAAAAAAATAACCTTTTGTTTAGAAAAATTTACCACAAATTGTAAAACAGTAGCAATATATGGTAGTATAATTGTTCCATTTTAATAATGTCTATTTTTTCCCCCAGTCCTCAGAGAAATCCTATGTAGGCCATTGCCAGATGCATCATTCTAGAGTATATTAATCAAGGATCTGAATCGGATGGCAACTCCTGTGTGTCCAAAGAGCTGGGTCAGGATGTTTCTATAACTCCCTGATGAGGAGTAGAAAGATATTGGCCTTTTGTGCTATATAGACTTCAGTGTTTTCTATTTTATTAACTGCTTGATTACTGCTCAATGTACCTGCTAAGTAGGACACACTTTTGTTCCAGTAAGAGAAAGTGTCAGTGTATGGTTGAATGTAATTTTTAGAAAAGTTCCCCACTGGCTGCAAGAAATGAAATAAACTATGTTTTCCCTTTCCAAATAAATTAAAATCAAGTGTATGGAAGAGAAGGGAAATTTGAGTGGGTTTTTCTCTATCATAGAATATCTGGATATCTGGTATAAAACAATGGCTCCAAGTATGTTGATAATTTGCATCTTAAAAACAAATTCATAAAAAACAGAGACATGATCACATTTAGTTTGTTTGTAAATCATAGCCTCTCATTTAGGAATTCCAGCCTAATTCCTTGACTATGACATGCTGCCAGAAACAGGGTTTTTATGTAAAAACATACAAGATATCTTGAGATTACAAATGGAAGCAAAGAAAAGAAAGAAAAAGAAAGGAAGGAAGGAAGGAAATAAAGGGGAAAGGAAGGGTGAAGATTAGTTTCTAAAAGTAAATTATATCTTCAGGCGAAATTATATTTACTGAAATGATTTTGAAGAAAATAACCCATTTTTTAAGTTATAGTCTATTATTTCTCCCATCAAAATAATCTTGTCTGCAGCATGGTAAATTTTGGTTAGAAAAATGAGGTTGAATTAAAAATTATGGACCAATGCAGTGGAGTACGTATCTGCCGTTTACCACCTTCTCTACTTTATATCCAACCCTTTATATACATCAGCACTGCTCTCACAGAAAAAAGCTCTGTAATTTAAGTTGGTCGCAAGTTACCAAAGAAGAGATTATGAATCAGCAAATATTCTTGTAGTTAAGACTGCTCAAATTATCTTCATTGTTTCCTGAAGAAATGCATATGAAGCAGAAAGCCCAGGTGCTGATTTATTTCTGCCCCTTGTCCCTTTAACTCTGGTTTGTCTTTTGAAATTCTCCTTTAAAGATGAAGTTTTAATGTTATCTGTAAACACGATTTAAACTCTCTCTATATACAATGTTATTGTAACAGCTGTTCTTAGTAGGAAATAGGAATAGGTTGATCTTCATATTTTGTTTGTAATTATTATTTTGGTTTTCCAGGCCAGTCAGCATTTTATGAAAATACTATCTTGATCCTAGAAAGCAAAAAAGAGATCAGATTCTATAAAATTATTTAAATCTTCAGTTTTAGTCAAATTGTCCCTATTTACATCTTAAAAAACTAATTCATAAAAAAGAGGGACATGTCACATTTAGTTTGTTTGTAAATCGTAACCTCTCCTTTAGCAATTCTAGCCTAATTCCCTGGCTATGACATGTGGCCAGAAACAGGGCTTTTATGTAAAAACATACAAGATAAGTCACTTTAAAAAGAGTGGGCTTGCAATTTTATATAAAATAATTATATTTAGTCCTAAAATTTTAAGAAATAAACCAAACAAATGATAAACATATTAAAATAGAATATCAATAAAATGTCAGTGTTGCTTTAAATAGATTATTTTAACAAAGGAAAACATATATAATACTTTTTGCAAGGAACATGAAAATAATTATTTACAGTTTTAAACTGTATCCAGCAAAATATACTACATATTTCAAAGCATTAATAGTGACATTTAAGTTTATTTTTATCATTTATACTGGAAAATAGAAGTTAGTAGTTCTCTATTACAAACAAAATATGATTTTACACATTTTGAGCATTAGCAATAAAAATTAGGTAGGGTTTATAAACTGAAATTCATGATGAGAAAAAAAATATTTTTCTTCTGAGTGGTAATGAAACTGCTAAAGTTTTTATATGTGTTAATATGAGAAAGGAATCATATATGAATGTTGGCAATATTTTTATCTACTTAAATTCTCCCACATTCACAGTTGATTGACGCTCTCAACAAACTGATAATAGCCCACTCGATTTGTTTAAATAATTCTTAATTTTTTTGAATTTTCAAGTAGACTTGAAGAAATCATTAGGAAATACTTGCATCAAGGGTAATCATTTGTCTATGATCTTATTTGGAGAAGGAAATGGCAACCCACTTCAGTATTCTTGCCTGGAGAATCCCAGGGACTGGGGAGCCTGGTGGGCTGCCCTCTATGGGGTCGCACAGAGTCGGACACGACTGAAGTGACTTAGCAGCAGCAGCAGCAGCAGCAGCATGATCTTATTTATTTATTTATTAACATTTTACTTTTTTAGAGCAATGATTTGCTGTTTTATTCTAAAATGGGGAAATCCATCTTCTAAGGAGACATCCTTATAGTTTTTTAGGCACCTGCTTAAATTGTCAGATGATTCTCTCTCCATTGAGCTCTATGTACTTATTTTTATTAAGTGAAAACCCTATGAATACAGACTGGTTTTCCACTCTTTATAGAACTTTATGCTATACAGAATAGTTCTTATTTATTCATAAAATAAAATGTTTTTATGCATATTAGCCATGTTGCAGAAGTGCAATTTAGCAAATTTTTGCATGAGTGTTTTGTGCCAGAAATCTAAAATACCTTATCCTTTACAAGATGCTAGTTTTTTTAACCCAACATTTACATTTGTGTTGGTTAATGTGTTTAACATCCACTGTGTACAACTCACACGGAAAAAAAAAAAAGCAAATATCTTGCCAAATAAGCAAAATAGGAAATTATGTTAAAAAGCTAGCTGTCCCTTATATCCAACATGAACAGCTCAGTTATACCCTTCTCTGTTATTTATTTAGGTTTACCATGACATGTTTCTACTAAAAGTGAACTATAAAAAAGTTGTTACTAAATTGCAAGATGAGATGAGAATGATTGTCTTTATATCCTCTTNTCTTGCCAAATAAGCAAAATAGGAAATTATGTTAAAAAGCTAGCTGTCCCTTATATCCAACATGAATAGCTCAGTTATACCCTTCTCTGTTATTTATTTAGGTTTACCATGACATGTTTCTACTAAAAGTGAACTATAAAAAAGTTGTTACTAAATTGCAAGATGAGATGAGAATGATTGTCTTTATATCCTCTTATGGGAGAAGGAAATGGCAACCCACTCCAGTATTCTTGCCTGGAGAATCCCAGGGATGGGGGAGCCTGGTGGGCTGCCGTCTATGAGGTCGCACAGAGTCGAACACGACTGAAGCGACTTAGCAGCAGCAGCAGCATATCCTCTTATATAGTATTAAAAGTCAAATATTCTAGAAAGTTGGGTTTTTAAAGATCACAAATGAGCTTCCCAGGTGGCTCAGTGGTACAGAATCTGCCTGCCAATGCAGGAGATGCAAAAGATGTGGTTCAATCCCTGCGTTGGGAAGATCCTCTGCAGAAGGAAATGGCTACCCACTCCAGTATTCTTGCCTGGAGAATTCCACTGACAGAGAAGACTTGTGGACTGCATTCCAAGCAATTGCAAAGAGTCAGACAAAATTAAGCGACTGAGCACTGAGAATACTAATAATGTAATGAAACCCTGAACCCTGGAGTCTATATGCTTATTAGCATCCTTATCCTGTAAAGCATAACAAACGTAATTTTTGTTGTTGTTAATCTACAAAGAAAGTTGGAAAAGGGGTCAGAATCAAACGAACAAGACTAATTCTGGAGTACTTCACATTAAATGAATTTAAAATATTCTTGTTATACGAAATCATATAGATCTTAATTCTATTCTGGGTTTTACACCCATGGCATATTCATGTAAATGTATGCCAAAACCAATAGAGTACTATAAAGTAAGATAAAGTAAAATGGAAGCTCTAAAAAAAAAAAGAAGAAAGAAAAATAATAATTATAATAAAAAAATAAAATAAAAATAAAATAAAAATGTTAAAATATAATATGCTGATGGGTGCAGACTCAGTTGTGTCTGATTCTTTGTGACCCCATGGACTGCAGCCTGCCAGGTTCCTCTGTCCATGTAATATTTCAGTCAGGAATACTGGAGTGGGTTGACACTTCCTTCCCCAGGGGGTCATCCTCATCCAGGAATTGAACCCGTGGCTCTTGTGTCTCCTGCATTGGCAGGAGGAATCTTTACCACTAGTGCCACCTGGAAAGTTAAAAAAGTATAATATAGTATCCCAGATATTCTTGATTTCTTACATGTATAAACAAGTCATAGCAACGAGGCATCTAAATTTAATGATACTAAATATCTGTAATCTTGGTAAGGAAGTAAAATGTAGATTTGAGGGTAAAAGTGTACACATAGATTTCATCAAGTGGATTTTTACCTTGACCTGATGGTCTTTGTGACATCATAGCCCAATAAATGTTCTGGATTGAATTATTGCTTTTCAGTATATAAATATGAGGAGACTGTATAGAGGAATACATATAAAAAGAGGAGAGGATGCTTTGTTTATTTTTTAATAACAGAAGATTCTTTGTTCATGCACTTATTTTTGGTGCCTTTACTGGAAGATAGATTCTTATGGGAACAAACTTTTCTTACTGACCTGATAGAGAAATTGAAGCTACACAGCATATGTATAGAGTCACAGTTCTGACACAGTTTTGAAGTAAAATCAGAGTTGAAATGTTGGTCTTTAGTGGTTCATATATATCCTACTTCTTTCTCTTTATTTTTATTGATAAACAGATGCTGATTACAGGGTTCTGGTAATTATTCCTCCTCATGAAATTGGAAATACTGACAGAGTGTTATGTTTTGCATAATTTCAGTTAGTAATTTTGAACACTGTGTAGTGAATTGAATGTATCTAGTGTACAGAAATCTTTGAGTAATATGATGCTCTTGAAAAATATGACATATTGTCTTTCATTCTGAAGCTGATTCTTTCAGGCCATAGAGATAAAATTATCAGAGATGTTGCCTTGTAGAAATGCCTTGAACACCACCAAACCCAACTTTCACAGCTAGAGAACTCAAATGAGGGTTCACCCTCATGTTACAGAGCATATATTTCTGAGGAAAAGCAATGACCTTTGGCACCTTGTAGAAAATCAATATGAGATATACCAGCTAACCATTTTTTTGCCAACAATTGAAAGGAAAAAAAAATTAAAAAGCCTTGACATCTTTGTCCCCCACTCTGATTCATTTCTATGTAAACAGAGCCCCATTTTGACAACAGTTTAGCTCAAGGCACAGATTTGAAGCATTAGAGATAATGGTAGATTTATTAGATTAACTTTTGCCAGCATCTCTTAGTGTCCTAGATAATTACTGGTCATGGTACATCTGAATGGTTTCAGCTTGTATGATTGTAATGCATGCATTCCCTTGCAGGCATTGAAGTTGTGTCAAAAGAAATATTAGAGTTCTATATTTAGTTATGTTTCATTGATTTGGGTTTTAAAAATGTGTGTGTGTGTGTGAAATAATTCATATCTCTGGCTTGTTTCATCCTCAAATTAAAAAAATGCCAAAATTTTCTTTCTATTAATTTTCTGAATTTTTAAGAAACTATTCTCTTAGCTATCTTTCTAATTTCATTATTGATCTGTCATTCTTTGATTACTCAAGTGAGCACCATCAGAATTCCTTCATCAAATTTGTACATTACATATCTTTCTTTGTATGATTAGTTGATGCCTTCTCTTTACATACTTACATTTTTCTTCTGTATCTAATGCCTTTTTATCCTTTTATGTTTATATGCTGTACTTTCCTTGCTACTTTCTCTATTAGGTTTTTTATAAGACATTTTCATTACTACTTTTTATAGCTTTTAATTGATTTGAAGTTTTTTGATTAGGTTAATATTTTAAATGATTTTATTAACCATTCCCCTATGTTTGTTCATGGTGGTGCCTATTGTTTTTCAAATAAGCAGTAAGTATTTCCCTACTGCATTTTTCTGTGTATATGGATGAAACATATTTTAATGCAGTCAATAAATATACAATTATTTTCCATTTTTAAAAGATAAAGATTTATATTATTTTCTAGATGAGATGTGGATCCCAAATGAAAATTTTGTTTTATTTTTAAATGATCTTGGAGCAAGTCAAAGATTTCTAAACTTGTTCTTTATTTATACTCTGGGTAGGTCATGGTTTCCTCAAAAAAAATCTCTGTCTATACCTATTGTCCAGGCATAATTATTAACAGTGGCCTCTATCACTTTCAAAAACATTCTTGTTTGGATAACAGATTATGTGGTGGCCATAGTATAGGTGCCTACAGTAAAACAAGAAGAAAATTACTTAGATATAGAAATATGGGGAAAGAACTCTACTTGGGATCAGGAGAATAATTTTTGTTTTGCCACTGTCTATTCTGAAGCTGTTTTCCTGTCTATAAAATGAAGACTTTTTTCTTGAATGAGCTCTAGTATCACTCTCATTCCTAAAATATAAATTATCACAATTACACCTCTTTTGAGATTTAAACTGCACAAAGATGGAGTATAAATATAAAAACAGGTAAAAGGACTGAAGCTTAGATGAATATGTTTGATTTAAGAGATGGCCTGATTGTAGGAGTGAATATTTGCTTTCTTTTGCTTAGACCTTTGTTGATATTGCTCGAATACCTTTGGAAAATATAAAACAAATTTATTTAGTAATGTAACCATCATTCTGTATGTGATCAGTCAGTCATACACATGGAAACCTGAACTAGACTCAAGAAAAAGTTCAGGCCAAGCAATTCTATAAAGACAGTTATTTCTACAGTGTTCAATAAGAGTTAAATAAGATGTACTTTTCCTGTGTCATCATTTCTTTGAATGGCAATAAACCATAAGTAAATAATGTATAGAAGGCCCAACTAAAAATAAACCTTCCTCATTATTTTCTTCTAATAGTGAAGATATAATGGAAAAGAATTATTAAAATGGAATTTAGTTTACTAAAAATATCAAAGAAAGCAAAAATTAGCATCACTTTTTCTGTAGTTTATCAAATTACCATATCTCAATATTGCTTTATCTCTTTTGACTCTCTGATTTTTGTCACATAAATTGTAAAAGTGGAGGGTGGGGAAAAAAACCTATATTGTAGATGTGGGACATTCCATCTGACCTCCAGAAGGTCTGCTCCTAATTTGCATGTGGCCCATGTCAAATTCTTCACCTTTCTGGTATTTCTCAGATGTTTCCACTGAAAGATAGTAAATGTATGATTATGAGTTATCTTATTGCTTTATCTCTTTTGATTCTCTGATTTTTGTCACATAAATTGTAAAAGTGGAGGGTGGGGAAAAAAACCTATATTGTAGATGTGGGACATTCCATCTGACCTCCAGAAGGTCTGCTCCTAATTTGCATGTGGCCCATGTCAAATTCTTCACCTTTCTGGTATTTCTCAGATGTTTCCACTGAAAGATAGTAAATGTATGATTATGAGTTATCAAGTGACTTAGAGGTGTTTGATTCTCATGTTCTAATTTTAAAATACCCATAATTTTGCTGTTTTATGACAATATTTTTTTTTTACAGAGCAGTCATGATTTAAATTATTTTCCATTTATTAATATTTTTCTTTGGGAACATGTATCTTGCCTATTTCTGCTTTTGTGTATTTGAACACACTTTTATGTTAGAGAAGCATAGAGATACAGCTCTGGGATTCTGATTCCATCATTTCAAAAATCATTAAGAGCGAAAGAGTACTGTGCATTTATGATCTTTTCACATCAACTGTAAACTAATATCACCCTCAGACTAAGGGCTTCCCTGATAGCTCAATTGGTAAAGAATCTGCCTGCAATGCAGGAGACCCTGGTTCAATTCCTGGGTTGGGAAGATCCACTGGAGAAAGGGATAGGTTACCCACCCTAGTATTCTTGGGCTTTCCTTGTGGTTCAGCTGGTAAAGGGTCTGCCTGCAGTGTGGGAGACTCTGAGTTTGATCCCTGGGTTGGGAAGATCCCCTGGAGAAAGGAAAGGCTACTTACTCCAGTATTCTGGCCTAGAGAATTCCATGGACTGTATAGTCCATGGGGTCATAAAGAGCTGGACATGACTGATCAATTTGCACTTTCACTTCTCAGAAGATTATGTGTTCTGTTCATTCAATGCTTAAATTGAGATGGTAAGTAATATTATAGTGAGCATATTAAAAGCACCAATTATATGTTTTGCTTTGTGATTCTAAAAGAGTCCAAAAATGAGTAGCTCTTACTTGAAAAAGGCTCTGCCTTCAAACTTAGGTGTCCAAATTGTGTTATACTTTCCTTGACTTGCTGATCCTGCCATAGTGTTATAACCTAATCCTAGTGTTCAGTCAGTGGTTCTGTGAACTAAGTGCTTTGCCTGCATCTGCTCATTTAACCTCCACAATAATCCTATGAAGATATCCTCATTTTATAGATGAGAAAGTGAAAAAGTAGAGAATTTAAGGGATTTGACCCAGAACACATGAGGTAAGTTTTCAGATCCAGCTACTGCATTTGCCAAATTCAAATTCTACCCTTCCTTAATAGTCCAGTTGATAAACACAATTGACACTTGTAAGAATCCAGCTCTAGAGACTGAAATTTTCATGGCCCTCAGGGATGGTATGAGTATTCCCTCATGGCCTCAGTTATGTTCTCCGAGTACTGAACGGTCTCAGTTGTGCATATGCAGTTGTGTGTAGCAAGACAGGCCTTCTCTGACCTATAAATTTCCCACATGCATGGAAGGACACTCTCCCTTCCTAACTGTCTTTGCCACATTCTGAACCCCTGCTGCTGTCTGCATTCAGAGAACCATAAAAGGAATTAGATGTGGCTGCGGATGCCAGCAGGCTCTCATGTGACATTGCTTTCCTGTGTCTCTGCAAAACTGCATGTGCATGTGTGTGCAAGTGCACATGTGAATTTGTTTAGTCTGTCTTTATTTTGTTTTTATATCATCAATTTACTTTTATGAATATTTCACAATTAAGGCATTTAGCACAGTTTTATAAGTGTATAAGTGTTCCCATTTTTGTAAAGATGTGATCTCTTTGGCCAGGAAGCTACTAAAGAGTTCAGTAAACCAACCCCCCCTCTTTTTTCCCCCTAAATTTTGAGAGAATTAGCAGTAAATCAAATGAATTTGGATGTATTTAATCAGATTGTTTTTAGGTATAACATATGTCAGATATCAACTGCTTGACATGAAAGAAAGTTCTCTTGAGAAAGGAAAAATCTATAGGTAATGTGGGGGAGTAGTGAACTTATGGGGAGAGTAAATTGGCCAACATGATATGCTCAATTGTGAAAATGAAGGAAGTCAAATAAANACTTTACCAGCATGTGAGATAAGTGCAATTGTGCAGTAGTTTGAGCATTCTTTGGTATTGCCTTTCTTTGGGATTGGAATGAAACCTGACCTATTCCATTCCTGTCTCTTATACATATCTAGATGTGTATAAGAGACAGCTACTAAAGAGTTCAGTAAACCAACCCCCCCTCTTTTTTCCCCCTAAATTTTGAGAGAATTAGCAGTAAATCAAATGAATTTGGATGTATTTAATCAGATTGTTTTTAGGTATAACATATGTCAGATATCAATTGCTTGACATGAAAGAAAGTTCTCTTGAGAAAGGAAAAATCTATAGGTAATGTGGGGGAGTAGTGAACTTATGGGGAGAGTAAATTGGCCAACATGATATGCTCAATTGTGAAAATGAAGGAAGTCAAATAAATTTAGGGATAAGAGAAAGTGTGTTATATGGAGAAAAGATAAGGAAAGGTAAGTAAATGCAGCTTGCTTCATTTATCTTCACGGAATCACTCTGTGTCTTTGAAGAAGGGAATTAGGTGTTCTTTCTCCACTTCTTGTTATATTATATCACTCCCTATTGCTAGAACTTCTAATTAAAGCCAAGGTTAGTAGTCATGGTATTATTGTCCAAACACACTGTAGCTTTAGCAGTTTTAGTTTTTGTAAACTAAACCAAAAATCTATTTTATTATGACTTTTAAATATAGTAAAGTATATTTTGAATTCCCAAGTAAGTATAATGAATAAATTTTCAGAATATAGCTCTTTAGCAATTGTGGAATATATGTGTGTGTGTGTGTGTGTGTGTGTGTGTGTGCGCGTGTATCTGTGTATACACTCAGTATTTTCAGTTGCATGGATATTCACTAGTGATGCTTGCTTTCTGTCATAAGAATGCTGACTACTTCTCTTGTTCTTTTTACTGTTATTATTTTTGTTTTAATGTTATCATTATTGTCTTCACTGAAGAAGGGAATGGCAAACCACTTCAGTATTTTTGCCATGAGAACCCCATGAACAGTATTAAAAGGCAAAAAGATAGGACGCTGAAAGATGAACTCCCCAGGTCAGTAGGTGCCCAATATGTGGAGAAATAACTCCAGAAAGAATGAAGGGATGGAGCCAAAGCAAAACAACACCCAGTTGTGGATATGACTGGTGATGGAAGCAAGGTCCAATGCTGTAAAGAGAAATATTGCATAGGAACCAGGAATGTTAGGTCCACGGATCAAGGCAAATTGGAAGCTGTCAAACAGGAGATGGCAAGAGTGAACATCAACATTCTAGGAATCAGCGAACTAAAATGGACTAGAAGGGGTGAATTTAACTCAGTTGACTATTATATCTACTACTGTGGGCAGGAATCCCTTAGAAGAAATGGAGTAGCCCTCATAGTCAACAAAGAGTCTGAAAGGCAGTACTTGGATGCAATCTCAAAAATGACAGAATGATCTCTATTCGTTTCCAAAGCAAACCATTCAGTATCACAGTAATCCAAGTCTATGCCCTGAGCAGTAATGCTGAAAAAGCCAAAGTTGAATGGTTCTATGAAGACCTACAAGACCTTTTAGAACTAACACCCAAAAAAGATGTCCTTTTCATTATAGGGGAATGGAATGCAAAAGTACGAAGTCAAGAAATACCTGGAGTAACAGGCAAATTTGGCCTTGGTGTACAGAATGAAGCAGGGCAAAGGCTAATATAATTTTGCCACAAGAATTCATTACTCATAGCAAACACCCTCTTCTAACAACGCAAGAGAAGACTCTACACATGGATATCACCAGATAGTCAATACCGAAATCAAATTGATAATATTCTTTGCAGCCAAAGAAGGAGAAACTCTATAAGTCAGCAAAAACAAGACCAGGAGCTGACTGTGGCTCAGATCATGAACTCTTTATGGCCAAATTCAGATTTAAATTGAAGAATGTAAGGAAAACCAATAGACTATTCAGGTATGACCTAAATCAAATCTCTTATGATTATACAGTAGAAGTGAGAAATAGATTCAAGGGATTAGATCTGATAGACAGAGTGCCTAATGAACTATGGATGGAGGTTCGTGACACTGTACAGGAGGCACATATAAGAAAAAGAAATGCAAAAAGGCAAAATGGTTGTCTGAGGAGGCCTTACAAATACTGTGAAAAGAGAAGCTAAAGGCAAAGCAAAAAAAGAAAGATATACCCATTTAAATGCAGAGTTCCAAAGAACAGCAAGGAAAGATAAGAAAACCTTCTTCAGTGATCAGTGCAAAGAAATAGAGGAAAATAATAGAGTGGGAAAGACAAGAGATTTCTTTAAGAAATTTAAAGATACCAAAGGAACATTTCATGCAAAGATAGGCACAATAAAGGACAGAAATGCTATGGACCTAACAGAAGCAGAAGATATAAACAAGAGTTGGCAAGAATACACAGAAGAACTGTACACAAAAAATCTTCATGACCCAGATAATCACAATGGTATGATCACTCACCTAGAGCCAGACATCCTGGAATACAAAGTAAAGTGGGCCTTAGGAAGCATCACTATGAACAAAGCTAGTGGAGGTGATGGAATTCCAGGTGAGCTATTTCAAATCCTGAAAGATAATGCTGTGAAAGTGGTGCACTCAATATGCCAGCAAATTTGGAAAAAACAGCAGTGGCCATAGGACTGGAAAATGTCAGTTTTCATTCCAATCCTAAGGAAAGGCAATGCCAAAGAATGTCCAAACTACCACACAGTTGCACTCATCTCACGTTGTAGCAAAGTAATGCTCAAAATTCTCCAAGCCTGGCTTCAACAGTACATGAACTGTGAACTTTCAGTTGTTCAGTTGGATTTAGAAAAGGCAGAGGAACCAGATATAAAATCGCCAACATCCGTTGAATAATTGAAAAAGCAAGAAAGTTCCAGAAAAACATCTACTTCTGCTTTATTGATAACGCCAAAGCCTTTGACTGGGTGGATCACAATGAACTGTGGAAAATTTTTCAAGAGGTGGGAATACTGGACCATCTGACCTGACTCTTAAGAAATCTGTATGCAGATCAGGAAGTAACAGTTAGAATTGGACATGGAACAATAGACTGTTTCCAAATAGGAGAAGGAGTACGTGAAGGATAATGTCACCCTGCTTATTTAACTTATATGCAGAGTACATTATGAGAAATGCTGGATGGGATGAAGCACAAGCTGAAATCAAGATTTCTGGGAGAAATATCAATAACCTCAGGTATGCACATGACACCACCCTTATGGCAGAAAGTGCCCCTTGATAAAAGTGAAAGAGAGTGAAAAAGGTGGCTTAAAAGTCAATACTCAGAAAGTTAAGATCATGGCTTTTGGTCCCATTACTTCATGGCAGATAGTGGGGAAACAGTGGAAACAGTGACAGACTTTATTTTAGGGGGCTCAAAAATCACTGCACATGGTGATTGCAGCCATGAAATTAAAAGATGCTTGCTTCTTGGTAGAAAAGTTACAACCAATCTAGACAGCATGTTGAAAAGCAGAGACATTATTTTGACAACAAAGGTCCATCTAGTCAATGGTATGGTTTTTCCAGTGGTCATGTATGGATGTGAGATCTGGACTATAAAGAAGCCTGAGCACCAAAGAATTGATGCTTTTGAACTGTGGTGTTGGAAGACTCTTGGGAGTCCCTTGGACTGCAAGGATATGAAACCAGTCCATCCTAAAGGAAATCAATCCTGAATATTCGTTGGAAGGACTGATGCTGAAGCTGAAACTCCAATACTTTCACCACCTGATGTGAAGAACTGACTCACAGGAGAAGACTCTGATGCTCAGAAAGATTGAAGGTGGGAGGAGAAGGGGATGACAGAGGATGAGATGGTTGGATAGCATCACCTACTCAATGGACCTAAGTCTGAGTAAACTCCAGGAGCTGGTGATGGACAGGGAGGCCTGCTGTGCTGCAGTCCATGGGGTTGCAGAGTCAGACACGACTGAGCGACTGAACTGAACTGATTGTATTTGAGTGGAGGAAATTCACAGAGAAACTTTCAGATAAGATCTGTTCTGTTTTAGTTGGATGTTTGAATGATTTTAGATACCTGTCTTCTAATTTCAAGACTAAAAGAATGAGAATTCAGTCATGCAGGTTTGTGGTCTCTGTGATTTAATCACAACTCAGTCTGTAACCGTCCTTGTGCCATTTTGTTTTATCATCAAAGTAATATGAATTAAATGCACTCCCTCTTTTCTGTAGCATTTGTCAAGGATAATTATGATAGTATGGCTATTATGCCCTCCTGACATTTTGGAAGGCATTACAGATTACAAAATTTACTCACTGGAGCTGTCATGGAGTCAATAGAAATTCTGTAGAAAACCCAAAGTGTATTGAGAGTTTTTCTCCATTGATTACTATTCTGATAATATAAATCTGCTTTTGAAAACTAATTTTACATCCTATTTCCATATCTATATAATAATTGAGAACCAAATATCAGGATAAAATTTAACTGTATAGCTGTTTCCTATTGTAAAGCCTGGCTCAGTGACTAAAGTTTCTACCAGGAACCCACTGAAACCTAAATGTGGCATGGTACTTAAAAGACATTATTTGAAACAAAGTGACAGGGGGTAATTTGTTATGCTACAGAAAACCATGCATTGATTTTCATTTAGGGAAACTGAAATAACACAGCAAAAAGAGTCTACTGTGAAAAATATCAGAAAACAAGATATATTTTCTTGCATTGTGTGTAAGATACCAATGTCACTTTTTAACACATCCTTAGATTCAGTCACTTTTAGAGAACTTATGTAACGTGGATGGATTGATACTTAGGCTTTGAAATGGCAAAGGACACCATAAATCCCAGTAATTAACATATGTATGTATTTGTGTATATGTACATATGTGTGTGAAGGCTTCTGTGGTGGCTCAGATGGTAAAGAATCTGCCTGCCATGCAGGAGACCTGGGTTTGATCCCAGGGTTGAGAAGATCCCCTGGAGGAGGGCATGGAAATCCACTCCAGTATTCTTGCCTGGAGAATCCCATGGACAGAGGAGCCTGGTGGTTTACTGTTCATGGGGCTGCGAAGAATCAGACACGACTGAGCTACTAACACAGCATACAAAAAATGTATCGTTTTTACTTTTATTATTATTTATTAGTTCCACAACAGATCAATTGAAAAATATATTCAATTTCTTTTTAGATCTATGATTTTCAGTCTTCTCCTCTCCCACAATATTGATTTTATTTCATGAAGTAGAATGCTGCTATGTACTGAAGGTTTGTTTGTATTCCACTGCCAAATTCTTTCTTTGAAACCCAATCCCCAAGCTGATGGTATTTCGAGGTGAGATCTTTGGAAGGTGTTAGATCATGAGGTTGGAGCCCTCATGAATGGGATTAATGCTCTTATAATGGAGGCCTCCTTCCTCCATGTGAGGACACAGAGGAAAAAAACACCTTCCCTGCATCAAAAGCTGGATCCTCTTCAGACTCTGAATCTGCAGGTACCTTGATCTTAGACGTTTTCTAAGCTTCCAGAACTGTGATAAATAAGTTTCTATTGCTTATTAGCTTCCAGTCTGTAGCAGTTTGTTATGGCAGCCCAAACAGACTAGGACAAGTGCCTTATACAAATGATTTATTTATTTACTTTTAAATCTTTTTTGGGGGTGAGGGATGCCATGCTGCTTGTGGAATCTTAGTTCACTGAATGGGGATTGCAGCTTAGTTCCCTATGGCAGTGAAAGTGCTAAGTCCTAACCATTGGATCACCAGGGAATTCCCCCCAAAAATGAGTTAATTTTAATATATTGAGACATAAAGCCCTAAAGAAACACAATGTGCATGTGTATACTGAAGTAACTTTAAAAATGCCTTTGCTAACAATGCATATACCTATTGCTAATGTACAGTATATTTTAGTGAAATTCAGTATCATATTTCTTAAAGGAAATATATGTTTGCCTTATTTTTTCTATTTGGGTGAAAAATGTAGTCAACTGCCTTTTGATCCATGTATAAAAACTGAATATTTTAATGTTAATACATTCATTTTCCAAAGGTGTAGGAAATTTATTAATACATGGTTTGAGATAATGCTGAATATCTGTGGATTTGAATCATCTATTCCAGCTATCTATAGTAAAAATATTCTCACTAAAAATATGCATCTGTTTGAAGCTACATTTACACATATGGAGATATACATTCTTGTAAGAGACTATTTCTTTTTTCATTGTTAATCCAAATATTAATGTACATAAATGCACATTTTTTAATAGTCCTCTAGTATACATGGGAATTTTAAGCAAATTTTCCATGCAGATGACATTAAAATATGATTGTTATATATAAAAAGTTGAAAGTAGTATAAGTTGAGAAGCTAGCAATCTGAGGAAATAAAGACAAAGAGTTACTATTTACCAAGCATTACAAAAAATTATATTTCACAGTTTTTGGTAACATTTAGAACAATCTTGGAGAAGGCAATGGCACCCTACTCCGGTACTCTTGCCTGGAAAACCCCATGGATGGAGGAGACTGGTAGGCTGCAGTCCATGAGGTCGCTAAGAGTTGGACACGACTGAGTGACTTCACTTTCACTTTTCACTTTCATGCATTGGAGAATGAAATGGCAACCAATTCCAGTGTTCTTGCCTGGAGAATCCCAGGGGTGGGGGAGCCAGGTGGGAGGCCGTCTATGGGTTTGCACACAGTCGAATACAACTGAAGCGACTTAGTAGCGGCAGCAGCAGCAGAACAATCTTACACATATATTTTTCCTGGGTAATTTCAGTGTAGACTTCTACTCCTGGTATGAGTTTTAGTGATTTATGTACTAATCTCTGATACTAAGTTTAGCTTATTTATAAGCCATAATATTGAAGACAACATTTTAATTTATTCATATCAATCTTGTTTCACTTTTCTAGAATCTACATTTTATTTTCCCTATTGTCACTCTGGACAGGTATCTGAGTATTCTATATTTTTTAAGTTAAGGGGACGACAGAGGATGAGATACCTGGATGGTATCACTGACTCGGATGTGAGTCTGAGTGAACTCCGGGAGTTGGTGATGGACAGGGAAGCCTGGCATGCTGCAATTCATGGGGTCGCAAACAGTCGGACATGACTGAGTGACTGAACTGAACTGAACTAATAGGATTTTTTTTTTTTTTTGACGTTATCTATTAGTTTCCTAGGGTAAACCTAACAAAGTGCTACTGATTGGGTGGCTTCAAACACAGATTATTTCTCATACAGTTCTGGAGACCAGAAGTTCACACTCAAGGCAGCAGGGCCATGCTCTCAGAGCCCCAGGGCAGGACCACACTTTGCCTCTTCCTGGCTTCTGGTGCCTGCTAGCAAACCCAGATGCATCAGTCCTGTGTCTGCCTCCGTGGTCATATTGTCTTCCCCTTGTATGACTGTCTCTGTATCTCTCGATCTTTTTTTTTCCTGTAAGGCCACCAGTCATTGGATTAGGGCCATTCCTAATATTAATGGACATCATCTTAAGTAATAATGTCTGCAAAGATTCTGTTTCCAAATTAGGTCACATTCTGACTTTTTAGGGGGGCATGAATTTGGAAGAATGCTCTTTTAGCGCTGTCTACCCTCCGTCTATCCAGTTTGAAAATCCATTACCCCCTTTCAACTTCACCCCACTGTCATAACCCTATCCAGGATGAACTCTAAGTCCTGAATCTCTTCTAGATATCAACTTAAGATGTCCAAATATCAACATCTAAATCAAGTGTGGCATGGTCCATCCTGAGGCAATATTTACTTCTTGCCACATACCTATCAAACTAGAAAACAAGTTTTCTGCTTCTAAAATAGTGGTGGAAGAAGCGTAGGCTAGACATTGTCATTCTGAAAGAGAAATTGGAAAGAATAAGGTGTTACTAATCTAAAGAACCTGTGTGGATCACAACAAACTGTGGGAAATTCTTCAAGAGATGAGGATCCCAGAACACCTTACCTGCATCCTGAGAAATCTGTATGCAGGTCAGGAAGCAACAGTTAGAACTGGACATGGAACAACAAACCAGTTCCAAATTGGGAAAGGAGTATGTCAAGGCTGTGTGTTGTCACCCTGCTTATTTAACTCATATGCAGTGTATATCATGCAAAATGCCAGGCTGGATGAAGCACAAGCTGGAACCATGATTGCCAGGAGAAATATTAATAACCTCAGATAAGCAGATGACACCACTCTTTATGGCAGAAAGTGAAGAGGAACTAAAAGCCTCTTGATGAAAGTGAAAGAGGAGAGTGAAAAAGTAGGCTTAAAACTCAACATTCAGAAAACTAAGATCATGGCATCTGGTCCCATCACTTCAAGGCTAATATTTGGGGAAACAATGGAAACAGCAACAGACTTTATTTTCTTGGGCTCCAAAATCACTGCAGATTTTGATTGCAGCCATGAAATTAAAAGACATTTGCTTCTTGCAAGAAAAGCTATGACCAACCTAGACAGCATATTAAAAAGCAGAGACATTACTTTGCTGACAAATAACCATCTAGTCAAAGGTATGGTTTCTCCAGTAGTCATGACTAGATGTGAGAGGTGGACGATAAAGAAAGCTGAGCACTGAAGAACTGATGCTTTTAAACTGTGGTGTTGGAGAAGACTCTTGAGAGTCCCTTGGACTTCAAGGAGATCCAACCAGTCCATCCTAAAGGAAATCAGTCCCAAATATTTGTTGGAAGGACTGATGCTGAAACTGAAACTCCAATACTTTGGCCACCTGATGTGAAGAACTGACTCATTGATAAAGACCTTAATGGTGGGCAAGATTGAAGGCAGGAGGAGAGGGGGACAACAGAAGATGAGATGGTTAGATGGCATCACTGACTCAATGGACATGAGTTTGAGCAAGTTCTGGGAGTTAGTAATGTACAGGGAGGCCTAGTGTGCTGCAGTCCATGGGGTTACAAAGAGTCAGACAGACTGAGTGACTGAACTGAATCTAAAGAAAGCTGACAACACAGCAGGGGACTTTCCATTAAGTTTCAAGGCCTGAAAGTAATCGTCTGTGTTTTTAGTGTGTCTTAATCTTTTGTTATGATCCTCTGCACTTAGCCCACCCTTCCTGGTCCCCGCATCTGTATTCTCAGACACACTGTCCTTGCATTTTATCCCATATCTGTCCCCTTCAGTTCTAATTGCAGTGTTTCTAGTGGAATGTAATTGTCAAAAGTATTTGTCTTCTGTGGATGTTGAGGGGATTCATGCCATTAGATACACATCCATAGATTATTCCTTGATAATCCCATTCCTAATTCTGACTTCTCTTGAGATGACTGAGTGGATCCATCAGTTATATGCTAAATATCTGTAGCAAATGACTGTCCACCGTTGTCCTTATTTCCAAAGCATGCTATCTGGATAAACAGAGACTTTTCCAAATCAAGTGGTGGTTTCTTTTTGCTTGAAAGTCCATTCCTGTTAATCTCTTTCACATTGCACTATAACCAGCAAGGAGAAACCAAACCACACCTAATGCACTTTGCTTGGAAATCTCCTCAGCTAAATATCCAAGTTCATTGATTATACATTCTACTTTGCACAGAATAATTTGGCCAGGTTTTCTGCCACTTATAACAACAATTGCCTTCCAGAGTCCAGTAACATTCCCATATGAACTCTCACAAGAAGCAACTGTACTGTTTGTACTTCTATCTACTTTCTGTTCGTGATAACACATAGGTTTCCTCCAAGATGACAGATGCTTTCTGTACAGCTCTCCTTGGCTTCTTCCTGAGCTCTCGGCAAAATCACCTTTAATGTCCATATTTCTTCCAGTAGTTTCCTTAAGGCAATTTAAGCTTCTTAAAAAACATAAATTTCAAAACCTTGCATCTTCTATCTGTCACCCAATTCCAAAGTCGCTTTTACATTTTTAGGTTATGTGTTAAGAGTAACACCTCACTTCGGGTAGCAAAATCATTATTAGTTACCTAAAGCTGCCATAACAAAATCCCATAAACTATGTGGCTTAAAATAATAGGTATTTATTCTCTCCCATTTCTGAGGATTAGTGGTCCCAGATCAAGGTATCTTAAGAAGGAAATGGCAACCCACTCCAGTGTTCTTGCCTGAAGAATCCCATGGACAGTGGAGCCTGCGCTCTACAGTCTGTGGGGTCGCAAAAAGTGAGATGTGACAGAGTGAATAAACCAACTAAACCAATCAATCACGGTATCATTAGGGCCCTGCTCCCTGATGGCTCTGGAGGAGGACTCTGTCTCTAGCTAGCTTCTGGTGATCGCCAGCAATCTTAGGCACAGTACTCCAAACTTAACTTCCATTTTTACCCCATGTGCCCCCTGTGTGACTGTCCCCGCTGTGTGACTGTCTCTGTGTCTTTTATTATTTTTTCCTAAAAGGACAGCAGATTTTGGAGTAGGGCCAACTATCATCCAGTATGACCTCATCTTTAATTACATCTTCAAGTACCCTGTTTCCAAAGGTCATAGATTCTGGGTGGTAATGAATATTTGGGGTACAATATCCAACCCAATGCATAACCTTTAGCTTCTTTATCCCTAATTTGGATGTGGTGCATTTTTCTGAATAAAAAAGTCTATGCTTTATGTAACTTTGGTTATACTATTTTTAAAATATAAGATATGTTTTGAATATATATGAAAAATGTTAGATGTTCATTTCTTTTTTTTTTTTTTGGATTATTATTAAAGTGCCTTTTACACAGTAAAATGGTCAGTGGATAGAAAAAAGTTAAGTTTGTGGTAGGACTGAAAATTTAAGATAATCATGTCAAATTTATAAAAGACAAATGAACCTGATAACAAAGTAAGAATAAATGAAGGTTGTAGACTGTAACTTTTTCTCATCTATCTTCAGCAAGAACTGAATTGTCTTTTCAGAATTTTCAATTGAGTACATAACAAGATGACTTAGAGATTAATTCTTCTTCCCCTAAACAAATACTCTATATGTTCTGTATTCTCTTCACTGTGCTAAAAATCACAATAGGCATTATCTAAACATGTGCGTGAGGCTGACTTATTTTCAGGTGTTTCCATCTGTTGTGGGAATATACTTTAAGAAAAAGAGAGAAACATACACAAATTAAACAACGAAAATAGAAGGGAAAAAAATGAAACATCTGTAGGGAAACAGGGCAAAAAAATGTTTGAGCTGTCCATTATTAACTATGCAGTCTGTTTTACATTGGATTCTGCGTAATTACATTGCAGGGGAGGGGCAAACAACAGATGCTGAATAAAGGTTGAAATTAAAAAATGAGACTATTTAGAAAATAAAGCTACTTTGATCACCGACAGGCATTTTTTTTTTTTTTTTGGCAGAACTTTTAGGCAGCAATCAGTTTCATATATTAATTGCACATTACAATAACATTAATGCAAATGAAATGTTCTTTTTTTAATCTAAGTTGATCAATATATTCCTAAATTAGGCAGAAGTTCAGAAAAAGCAAACAAAACCCCCAAAAGCCACATTTCCTTAATTTTATATTTAACAACTTCTTTTACGGTGTGTGGAAAAAGAGTAGAAAATGTTACAGAAATGCATATGTTCATCATTTGTACTGTCAGTACATTCTAAAAATCAAAACTTTCTAGGCAACTGAGTAAAGTGTTAAATATATTACACAGTCTGTTGTTTCAAGTACCAAACAACATATATTGTGTAACTAACATTAACAAAAAAAATGCAGTTAAAACTATTAAAGCCTTACTTTCTAGGGATATTGGACAGTTTGCAAGTTTAATTTTGATTCTGCTTGTTTACATCTTCTTTATTGAAGAAAAGTTTTTATTTTATTTAGGAAAAATGACTCTGTCAGCATCACAAGATTATTTTCCCTATTGTCCTAGGCATTCATATAGTTAATTTGCATGTTTCTATCTCATCTAAACTGAAATACTCCAAACAAGAAATTTCCTTCCAATAAGACTGTCTTTTGTATTTGGGGAAATGCCAGTAACCATGTCCATAAGGACTGATCCATCTAGAGAATTGTAATATAAAATTTGAAGTCAGTAGAAAAGGATTCATGATTCTATCGGCCCTATTTTCCAGCTTGGCTTTTCTATTTGTTAACTAAAAATATTTTATTTTTCAAGCATTCCCGACTTTGCTTTCCTTTGCTATCCTCACCCTACACACCATCACAAGTAGACTTCAGTCTGTTGATGTGCCTCCTCCAGGTGAGCAATTTCTTCATCTGCTAGCTTTCTTTCTGTAATCTGAATTTTACTTGTTAAATGATGGCAGTCAGAGGACTAGACACACATACATTATTTATATACATATATATACACATATATGTTTACACACACATATATATATATCCAGGAAGAACTTGTAGACTATTTTTAAAGGAAAATATTGGATTAGGGCCATTCCTAATATTAATGGACATCATCTTAAGTAATAATGTCTGCAAAGATTCTGTTTCCAAATTAGGTCACATTCTGACTTTTTAGGGGGGCATGAATTTGGAAGAATGCTCTTTTAGCGCTGTCTACCCTCCGTCTATCCAGTTTGAAAATCCATTACCCCCTTTCAACTTCACCCCACTGTCATAACCCTATCCAGGATGAACTCTAAGTCCTGAATCTCTTCTAGATATCAACTTAAGACGTCCAAATATCAACATCTAAATCAAGTGTGGCATGGTCCATCCTGAGGCAATATTTACTTCTTGCCACATACCTATCAAACTAGAAAACAAGTTTTCTGCTTCTAAAATAGTGGTGGAAGAAGCGTAGGCTAGACATTGTCATTCTGAAAGAGAAATTGGAAAGAATAAGGTGTTACTAATCTAAAGAACCTGTGTGGATCACAACAAACTGTGGGAAATTCTTCAAGAGATGGGGATCCCAGAACACCTTACCTGCATCCTGAGAAATCTGTATGCAGGTCAGGAAGCAACAGTTAGAACTGGACATGGAACAACAAACCAGTTCCAAATTGGGAAAGGAGTATGTCAAGGCTGTATGTTGTCACCCTGCTTATTTAACTCATATGCAGTGTATATCATGCAAAATGCCAGGCTGGATGAAGCACAAGCTGGAACCATGATTGCCAGGAGAAATATTAATAACCTCAGATAAGCAGATGACACCACTCTTTATGGCAGAAAGTGAAGAGGAACTAAAAGCCTCTTGATGAAAGTGAAAGAGGAGAGTGAAAAAGTAGGCTTAAAACTCAACATTCAGAAAACTAAGATCATGGCATCTGGTCCCATCACTTCAAGGCTAATATTTGGGGAAACAATGGAAACAGCAACAGACTTTATTTTCTTGGGCTCCAAAATCACTGCAGATTTTGATTGCAGCCATGAAATTAAAAGACATTTGCTTCTTGCAAGAAAAGCTATGACCAACCTAGA
>SJYX01024846.1:275267-315439 GCA_006410675.1 Oreotragus oreotragus
AACCTCAGATATGCAGATGACACCACCCTTATGGCAGAAAGTGAAGAAGAACTAAAGAGCCTCCTGAGGAAAGTGGAAGAGGAGAGTGAAAAAGTTGGCTTAAAACTCAACATTCAGAAAACTAAGATAATGGCATCCAGTCTTACCACTTCATGGCAAATAAATGGGGAAACTATGGAAACAGTGACAGACTTAATATTTTTGGTCTCCAAAATCACTGCAGATGGTGACTGCAGCCATGAAATTAAAAGACACTTGCTCCTTGGAAGAAAATCTAAGACCATCCTAGATAGCATATTAAAAAGCAGAGACATTACTTTACCAACAAAGGTCCATCTCTTCAAAGCTATGTTTTTTCCAATAGTCATATATGGATGTGAGAGTTGGACTATAAAGAAAGCTGAGTGCTGAAGTATTGATGCTTTTGAACTGTGGTGTTGGAGAAGACTCTTAAGAGTCCCTTGGACTGCAAGAAAATCACTGGTCAATCCTAAAGGAAATCAGTCCTGAATATTCACTGGGAGGACTGATGAAGCTGAAACTCCAAATACTTTGGCCACCTGGTGAGAAAAACAGACTTATTGGAAAAGACTGATGCTGGGAAAGATTGAAGGCAGGAGGAGAAGGTGACAACAGAGGATGAGATGGTTGGATAGCATCACCGACTCAATGGGCATCAGTTTGAGTAAACTCCAGGAGCTGGTGATGGACAGGGAGGCCTGACATGCTGCAGTCTATGGGATCGCAGAGTCAGACATGACTGAGTGAAAGAACTGAACTAAATAATAACAGCAAATTTGAGAAAGCAGGAAGAGAGATAAAGTAGATGTAGGAAGAAAAAGATATTTTTCTAATTCAGAATTATGAAATGCAGGATTTATGTTGTTAATATAAATATCTGTTGACTCATAACACATTAAGGCTTTCTTTAGTTTAGAAGTGGGATGTAAGCAGATTGGAGTAGCCCTAGAGTTGGAATGATGGTGCCAGAGTCATGCCAGGTCCTTGGTACTCTGTTGGAAATATATCCTGGTTGCAGCCAAAACGCTATATATTTGTTTCCAGAAATAGTGTTGATTTGAGTACTACTTGCCCTCTGGCCATCCCAATTTTTTATATTCATAAGTGTTGCTCACAAGTTTTCCAATCGAGCTCCTAAGTATTTTAGAAATCTTCTGATCCATGCAGTAAACTGCTCAGATACTTACATTAGTGCTCCATGGCCTGCTGCTCTAAATCTGGTCCTTTATTCACAGCCTTGCCACTTTCTTTTAAATTCTAGCCAATTTTTCCTATGTAATTTTATTTTTGGTATTACAGTCTATGTCCTTCCACCTATGCAGCTGGTCTCTCATTATCCCATGAAGAGCACATTTCTCTGTGGTGACTGTTACACGTTCTGCTCTCTTTACTTAGATCACCCTCTCCCTGCTCTCCACCGTCTGTTGAAACCATGATCATCTTTTGAGTTGCAGATCAAGCACTATCTCTTGTACAAAGCCTTTCACAATATTGCAGTCTATGCTTTTCTCTGCATTTCTGTCATTTGTTTTCCTATCAGTTCAGTCAGTTCTGTCGCTCAGTCATGTCTGACTCTGAGACACCATGAACTGCAGCATGCCAGGCCTCCCCGTCCATCACCAATTCCCAGATTTTACCCAAACTCATGTCCATTGAGTCGGTGATGCCTTCCAACCATCTCATCCTCTCTTGTCCCCTTCTCCTCCTGCCCCCAATCCCTCCGAGCATTAGGGTCTATTCCAATGAGCCAGCTCTTCTCATCAGGTGGCCAGAATATTAGATTTTGAGCTTCAGCATCAGTCCTTCCAATGAACACCCAGGACTGATCTCCTTTAGGATGGACTTGTTGGATCTCCTTGCAATCCAAGGGACTCTCAAGAGTCTTGTCTTCCTATAACATATATGTCTTCCTATAACACAATTTAAATTATAATTGCTCATGAATTATTTTCCCTATCCTAATTTCAAATCAAGTTTCTAGCTTCCAGTCAAAGTTGAAACCCCTTGGTGAAAAGATACAGCCTTCCAGATTGGTGAATTTTAGAGGTGGACAAATATGAGTTCATTGAGCACACAGCTTTACTTGACATAACACCTATTCCACAAAATTCTATCGAAGATGCCTTTGCTTAAAAACTTTCAGTGCGCAAAGTCGGTGTTTAGATCATTCTTACCTTATGAATGATTGGATATACTTTTTTTATTTTTAACTGCTGAATTACACACATCTACTACTCTCACTGAATTTGAGCTGTCTTTAATCTTGCGGAGCATTTGAGTTGTATTGTTTCCCCTTGTGAGGTCATGTCAGAGTCCTTTATTCAAAAAACAAAAGCAAAAACAAACAAACAAACAAAAACACCTTGTTCCAGTTACTATAGAATTGAGCTTCAGAGTCAGTTCTCCTCAGGGTACCTGTTAAGAAACAGATGGCCCCATTTATCTGTAACTTCACTTCCAGGGTTCTGCTTCTGCCCCAGGTGATGACTGCATCTCCAGTATGGGATCAGGGGAGGGGAGCAGCTATGTTTTGATAGTTAATTTCAGAACAGTGTGCCACAAGACACAGTTACACTGGTTCCCAATGTGTGGTCTAGACTCTCATTTTTTGTTTTGTTTTTTTTTTTTAATTTCTGGTGCTTCCATATCAGATTTCCTATAAGGAAATAAAATTCTTTTGCTTTTATCCCTTAATTTATGTTCCCCTTTAATTTCTTTTTTCTTCATCTCAGAGCATTATCTGTGATTGTCAACATTTATACCAGAAAATTGATTCTGGGAGACCTATTATTATGTCCAAAGGGTCACAAACACTCGAAACCATCCCTGAAGGTGTACAGGTGCATTGAATAGTAAATATGAATGCTCCAGGCACTCCAGAGACCCATTTGCAATTGGATTCAGTTGAATGTGATATAAATCAGTGGTTTCTGGTGTCTGAATGAAGCCAGGACAATACATTCTGAAACATTGTGTGATGCAAGTGCTGACTGGAGGACTGGTACTTCAAAGCTGTCGCGGTTTGACTATTTGACAGCATTATACCAACTTCCTCTTCAAAATGTGCTCGCTGCCTGTCAAAAGCAGATGAATGGCATTTCACAACTGAGGTAAAATCTGGAAGCCAAATTGGCAGTGCACCCACTTAAAATATATACGTTTATCTCATAGTATTTTTATTTTGCGAACTATGTTCCTAAATCCTGATCGCTTATGGCCAATTATTAGGAAACAATTTAATTCCTGGAGTCTATACACAATGTTATATCATGATCTCACTGGCAAAATGTAACAAGCATCCTCAGGAAATGAGCAAACAAGCATGTTGTAATAAAATACATGATCTTACATTAAAAAGCAAAAGAAGCAAAAACACATCCCACATCTATGTATTTGTTTATTGGTTATTTGATGAGTTGAACAACCTAGATCATTGTGCACAAGTGAGAAACATGGGAAGTACAAGGCAATGGATGAGAGATCACTTAGATAGAGAAAAGTGACTGTTCTCTGATGCCACATTTTTCCCTTTTCTTCCGTGCATAAGAGATACACCAAGCGTATTAAAAATTGTGCTAAAATTAATCCTGGCAGTCATGTGAACACTAGCAGAAAAAAAAGTGTGATAAAATTATTAGGATACTCCTTTTTTTTTCCCCCGACACAGAGAAAGATGTTTTGAGACAACTTTCCAATGCTGTATTGAGAAATAATATTGAAAGTGGAATTTTTAGCCCCTTCATAGTTAGATAGAGGGAAATCAGAAGGTTTATTTTTAACTCATGTGCTAGTAAATGGAACATAGAAATCATAAATGAAAATAATCAAATGAATAGATTGTTAAAGTGCTATTTATATGAAATGACTCACCTTATCACTGTAACAAGTGTAAGGAGTTTACAGGATGGTAAAGGGAAACAAGTGAATAATCATCAACATTGTCAAAAAAGGAGATAACAGTTTATGGTAGAAAGCTGTCAGTTCACAGGATGTTATGAATTGTATCAATTTACTGAAAGATACATTTTATTTGAGGTTATTGAACTGTATTCTGACTAGAATTTTAGTTAGTATTGGTGTTTTGTATTGGTATTCAGTATTTGTAGTTTAGTGTTGGTGTTTTTTCTGTTGGAATGTATTTGGATTAATTGTAATTTGTTGTGTTCGTAGAGAAGTGTGCATGCTTGTGAAATTTTGTGTATGTGTGTGTGTATGTGCTGAAGAAAGAAAAAAACAGCAAAGCAAGATGTGGTTACATCATTAAAAACTTTCAGTAGAAAACTGGTATATATGAACTGTCTGTCTAAGGTTCTGGTTTGTCATTGTTTACTGGCAGATAATCTATGAGAGGAGTCAATTTAGATTCTGCAGAGTTCATCTCCAGAACACTTGGGCCAGCCACAAATATAGATGGGTGCCAGCTCCCTGCTTTCCCAGACAACTAATTAGGTGTTATGAAAGCTTACATTGGTGAAAGAAGGTCAAGTAAGAAGTGAAGTCTCTCAGTCCTGTCCAGTTCTTTGCGACCTCTTGGACTGTAGCCCACCAGGCTTCTCCATTCATGGGATTTTCCAGTTAAGAATACTGGAGTGGGTTGCCTTTCCAGAGGATCTTCCCGACCCAGGGGTCGAACCCAGGTCACCCGCCTTGCAGATAGATGCTTTACCATCTCAGTCACCTTCAAAAGAAGATAAACTAGAAATAAAAAAGAAAACTGAGGACAAATGAAAAATGAACTTCCATTTATAGAGTTGTCTACTTGGAAACAATTTTAATTTTAAGATGCTGTTAGAAACAGGAGCAACCACGACACTAACAGAAGAAGCACTTTTCCTATTTAAAGCTGTTTACAAAACAGAAATAAAACTATTCTGTTGACGGTCATGAAGCACAGAAAACTTTTTCAAATGGCCTTCCCCCACAACCGCAGCCCTTCAGAACTTCCTTACTTAATGTTTTGATTTATGGATTTTGGTTTTCAGATTTCTGTGACAGAGACTTTATTTCATCATTATAAAAAATAAATCAGATACATATGTGAGACTCCTATTCCAGAAATAATATGCATGTTTTCAGACGTACAAATATGTGGGATCCAGAGGCAGCAGGCAAAGCTGAAACTACAGGGAGGAAACCCTTTTATGTTTTCTAATATTTCCCGAAGTGTTAACAAATTAGTTGCTAATATCTCTCTTTGGGCAGTGTGGTATAATGCTTTGAAGACAGGGAAAATAAGCTTATCTTATAATTTACTTCTTGAGTGATACAGAGTAAAATAAAGAGATAGATTTACTCTGAAGTAAGAAATCTTATGGACTGGTTCCTCAACATGTTTCCTTTCCGGTGAACACTACAGAGTCACAATACACAAGTATTTTTTTCCTCTGACTTTTCCCAAAATAACTGTATTCAACATACGCCCCTTAATCTCTAATAATCCTTGCTGGTTTAAATAGTGTTTTGACTTCAAAGCTTAGTCTTATACATATCGATTGTTGACACATCTTACCCATCTTGAAATGGCTGTAGTGACATCACAGTGTTAAGATCGCATTATGAACATTAAGTTCTGGTAACCTTTGTGGAAGATTGCTAAAATCCAATACTTTGGAAACAGATAATTTCATGTATTACCTAAATCTTTTTTCCTCACACATATGTAACTTTCACAGTGACTGTTCCTTTGAAGGTATATTTTGGCAGAAAACGATTGCTTGCCTAATATCTTTAAGATTAAGTTGTTAAACAGCTTAGTCTAGGTTTAAAAAAAGATCGAAAGAGCTTTCAGATTTGTCAGCCAATATGGATATGCAAATTTCAAACATCTTTATTTCTAAATCAATTTAAATTATATAAAATTTTAAAATCAGTAGTCAAGTTGTTTATTCAGTCAGAGATTTCACACTCAGTTGAAGGGAAAAGAGAAAGATTAAAATGTTGTTTATTGGTGATTTTAAATAAAAAGATTTATGCATGTAAATTATATATAAAGTTTTGTAAATTATAAAAATGTTCACATATATATGCTTATAGATATATATCTTTTATATTACTAATGCATAACTTTTATATTGCTAATATATAATTTTCTGGTGCATTTTATTCATTCATCTGTATTTCTCTTATGGTAGTTACCGATTTTTAATTTTCAGGAATACATAGAGATTTGTACGTGTGTGTGTGTCTGTGTGTGTAGTTTATGGTGGCAGCTGAATTGCAAGTACTTCTAGTAATTTGAGTGACTATATCTTTTGCAAAAAAAAATAATATAAATTAAAATTGGCCTAATTAAGATGACTATGTTTAGATCCCTCCCCTTGGGATCTTATATAATAGCAGATGTGACTATAGTGGTAAAGAAAGTGCTACTTCCTCAGCCATTTCCAATTCTTTGTGACCCCATGGACTGTAGCCCTCTAGACTCCTCTGTGCATGGAATTCTCCAGGCAAGAATACTAAAGTGGGTAGCCTTTCCCTTCTCCAGGAGATCTTCCCAACCCAGGCATTGAACCCAGTTCTCCTGCACTGCAGATAGATTCTTTACCGTCTGAGCCACTAGGGAAGTCCATAGTAGTATAGAAAGTGATTCTTAATAGTAAACAAGAATTTAAATGTATGCAGATGTCACACAGTCCTTCAGATAATTATTCATTTAAAAGATTAGACACTGTAAACTTTCTCTACAGACAGAACTGCCCATATTTCCAGCTGTTGGACTTCAGAGTTGTTTTCACTTTGCAATAGAAACATGCTTACCTCTTGGTTACTCTCATTTGTATACCTTTTGGATTATCCGATCTTTCTTGGCAAAGGGTGATTTTGTGGAAGAGTTATCATGTTATATTGAGGAAAGGACAAAAAATAGGGTAAATGATTTCTTTGTAATACCAGATTGGCCCAGAAGAAAAAGTGAATCTTGGGTCAAAAGTTCTCTAAGTTTGTTTTCTGTCCAGGATCCCTACTTGTTTTTTTTTTTTTTTTGATGCAAATATCTAAACTCTGTAAATAGTGGCTGTCTATGTAACTTGTTTCTTTTTTCATTTTTATAGTTCATAACTCAACATATCTATTCTGGAATTAATTTCCCCATGGTACAGAAAGAAGTTTGATCATCTACCTCTAAGGCTCTAGAGCTGGAGAAAATCCTCCATGTTATTATCCTTTATTATATACACAGTTTATTGAGAGGATTTAAAAAATTGTAATAGAAGGTGTGCATAGCAAAAATCCTCCCAATATGACTCTTCTTCCCTTAAGCCTCTAATTCCTCCCTCCATCTCTCTCTCTTCTCACTTAGCATTCCTTCTTTCCTCTCTATTTCTTTTTGTCTTGCTGGTCAGTTTTTTTTCTTCTTTTCTTTTTTTGGTCTAAATGGTCATTCTTTATTTACTACCAATGTCTCTTTTATGTACCAACCTAGTCATCTGTTTATTTATGTTATTTCAGAAATAATTTGACTTTCTTATAAATTATTTGACCCTTGGCAATTATAGTTCACTTTATGCTCACAGTTTCTGCTGTTTATACAAAAGTGTCCATTTAATTTTCTTCACCGTCTGTGAACTGTTGCTATCAAGTCTATTGCTCAGTCGTGTCCGACTCTTTGTGATCCCATGGATTATCCAGTCCATGGAATTTTTCAGGCCAGAACACTGGAGTGGATAGCGGTTCCCTTCTCCAGAGAATCTTCCCGAACCAAGAACTGAACCCAGGTCTCCGGCATAGAACGCAGATTCTTTACCAGCTGAGCCACCAGGGAAGCCCAAAAGTGAAGCTGTTTCCACCCAGCTTCCAACCAGAGACCTTGCACATGTTAGGGGAACATGATAGCCACTAAACTGGGGAAACCACAGAGTTGTGGTTTCCTTAGTGTAGTGGCTGCTATCAAAATTACAGTCTAATCCCAAGGTGAACAGCATGTAATGTGTCATAATCAGTACTCGAAATTTTCCCCCTCAGTTGTGACATGAAATTGAGTAGTAGAACTGCAGAGTTTATGTTGATGGTTTCAAATCCAAGGTCGGTTTATACTTTCATACATCTGCATTATTCTATCTTTTTCACTGTCTTCTTAAATTCACATTAAATTCATTCAGAGCTGGGCTATCCAAATTGCTGAAACTGAGACCATTCAATATTGAAAAATAAAACTATGTTAGTGTATTTCAAAGAGAGCGTATGGGTTGTAAATAGTTTTTAAAGATCACAACTCTAAAAGATATAGAAATATTACCAAGTGAAATGGATGGTAAAGTTTTTCACTGGATCTTTGAAGAAAAAAATTAGTTGAGTGAAATGATACATATTATTTTTTTTCTAAAACTTACTGACACAGGTATAATATTGATGAGTTACTTTCAGAATACATAAACAGATATCTGATATTAAACATTTTCGATATCTTGTTGTTTAAATCTTACTCTGCTTTAAGTCTGCACAGGGAGGCTTTCCAGAAAATTTCCTAGCTTCTTCTGCTACCGTTTGTGTCCATCTGTCTGACAACCTTTCAAATCATAGACAGTATTTGAGTTTGTGAGTAGATAGTAGATAGTTTAGTTTGAGACTACCTTTCAGCATTCTTGACTGCTTTACAGAATAAGCTTAACATATTCTTTTCAATGCCTAGGTAAATGTATTTTAAGAAGAAAGACAATTAAAATAAGGAAACACCACCTAGATATTTCTTTTTAACATTTCATGTGTGCATGATACATGCTATGAAATATCATAGAATTTTTATTCTGTCAAAACACCATTTTCATTCCTTTCTAAGAGTTAGTTTCGTAGAAAATTATTTTATCCTAAAATCTTTTAAGGTAAGTTAAGTTGTGATTTATTTTTATTTTTCCTTTTTAGATAAGGAATGATTTACGTGTTTTAAATATGAACAGATTTTGTATATGACTTTTAAATGTAACTGTATAAATTTATCAGTGCTATTAAATTTGCTGATTTTTCCCTTGCACATAGGACACTATACATTATAGAGATCCTCTTGCATCAATTAAATGGTAATCCCAAGAGTTCCCAAATGTGTAGGGAATTCTATTCCCATCACATGAAGTTAAATTGTAAATATCCTCTCCTGAAAAAAAGTCCTTGTTTTAAAAAGGATCATTGAACATAAAGAGGACAATCATTTGTTGATGAAAGGGAAAACTGAGACGATATAGTTCAAAGTTATAGCTTAAAATATTGAAATCATGCACTGTTGTCATAGTGAAGGAATTTTCTTTCATATTTTCTTGTTCAGCATCTTTGAAACAGTGATAATTAAAAGAATGGTCTATTTAGATTATCTACATATTATCGTGAAAGAGAAGCAAAATTCTCCCAGAGCATTGCTGTTTAAGAAATCAAGATTTGTCATTCATTCTGAACTATTTCTGTTGACTAAATCCATTTGCACTGACTTACACCAAAAACAAAACAAACAAAAAATTGAAACCTGACTATGTGATCCATCTGCAAATCTATGACAATAGGACTATGTACATTTTTGACAAGGTTGTTTATAACACGTTTGGATAGAAAATTCTATTTGCTACTCTCAGTAGGAAAAGTAGGCTTTTAAAGGAAAAGTTTTATTTCATGACTGTTATCAAAATAACACAAGCAAAAGATGGGTAAAACATGAAAAAAAAAAAAAACAGGTTAAGACTTGGTATGGAAGTTTGCAATTCAGTTTCTGTACTGTTATTTGATTTGAAAAATTAATCCTGGTAATCCTTTTTGAAGTTCCCTGTTTCCAGGATGGGTTATACAGAACAAAGACTAACTGATATCCCCAGGAGATTAGTTTACAGTGATGTTCTATTCTACTGAGAATGATTCTCCAATGGCCACTTTTTACTTCTTTCCAGGCTATGGGAATTCGTTAATATCTAGAGAATAGACTTAAATAAAACCATTGTCTCAACCAGCAGGTTTATGCAACCATCCTGAAATGTTTTAATTATTGTTTTCTTTTCTTTTTAATTAAGAGACCAGAGGTCAAGCAAACCCAGGGAGAGTGGATCACAGTCTCAGTAGAAATGTAAAGGCGACCCTAGTGATTAACTTTGCTGTCTTTCTTTTGTTTTGCAGAACCGGAAGAGTGTGTTAATTGCACAGATGAATGCCGAGTGCTTGGTCATTCTGACAGGTGCTGGATGCCACAGTTCCCTGCAACCAATCAGGCTGAAAATGCAGATTACCGCACAAATCTCTTTGTACCCACAGTTGAAGCTAATGTTGAGACTGAGACTTACGAAACTGTGAATCCCACTGGGAAAAAGACTTTTTGTACATTTGGAAAAGACAAGCGAGAGCACACGATTCTCATTGCCAATGTGAAACCTTATTTAAAAGCCAAACGTGCCCTGAGCCCTCTCCTCCAAGAGGTCCCTTCAGCATCAAGCAGCCCGACCAAGGCATGCATCGAGCCTTGCACTTCCACAAAAGGCTCCTTGGATGGTTGCGAAGCAAAGCCAGGAGCCCTGGCTGAGGCGAGCAGCCAGTACTTGTCCACTGACAGTCAGTATCTGTCCCCCAGCAAGCAACCAAGAGACCCTCCCTTCCTGGCTTCTGAGCAGATGGCAAGGGTCTTTGCAGATGTGCATTCAAGAGCCAGCCGGGATTCCAGCGAGATGGGCACCGTCCTAGAGCAACTTGACCACCCCAGCCAGGATCTGGGCAGAGAGGCGGTGGATGCAGAGGAGGTTGTGAGGGAAATCGACAAGCTTCTGCAGGACTGCCGGGGAAATGACCCTGTGGCTGTGAGAAAGTGAAAAAGAACAGAAGGCATTGGCATCTTCCTGTTTCTTCTTTTGATTGAAAAATGATCCCTCCTGGTGACAGCCCCATTGTACAGGGATGAAGAAAGACCGATGCTGCTTTCAGGCTCTTAGTGAACATCTGAAGTGCCCACGAGTACGTTCTTTTCACTGCTGTTTCTTTTTCAGAGATAACGATGGTTTTTTCTGACCAGACTTATATTAGGACAGAATTAACGATGCTCAAAGAGGAAAGATGAACAGAGAAGAAAAAGGAGAGGAGTTAAAAAAGGATGATGAAGCAAGTTACCTTTTGACAATCTGTTAGGAAGGTATGCAGAGTGAGAATGGAAGAATTTTTCTGATTGCTCTAAGACTGTCCTCCATGGTTTATGCTGACTTAACTGTTTACCTATAAACCCCATACAAAGCAGGGTCATAATTTTTGATCTGTGGTAGAATTTCTAGTAGTCACCACAGGCTTCTACTGAACGTCCCGAAAAGACCTTGCAGTAGTCCAAGCTACACCAAACATTAACACATATTTGTGGTAAACATTTCTGTATAAAGTTACCTGCCACACATATAAACACAGAGAACATTCCATATCATTAGTCAAAAAAACTATTAAAAACTGAGTCATTTGTAAAACACCTCATGTCGTATAAAAGTTAAATGTAAAAAGATATATTCCATTTTGTCGTGCACACACATAGACTAATTCACTTCATGAAAGGAGAAGAAAATTTAAAGGTTTAAAATGCCTCTTTAGCATTTTAGTGTCCAACAAAAATACACATAACAATGAATATGTTTTAAATTTGCCCTAGAAAAGTTCTGAAAAAGAGTTACCATTGAGTGCTGATATTCACAGGCAATTAACATGATTGATATGTTTTATTCATTTGTGGACACTAAAATAGCTCAGGAACATGAAAATGTTTTAGACATACACAAATCACATGACCATTTAAATGTGCAAATGTAAGAAAATTAAATGTGTTTACATCAAATGACATATTTTTATTGATTTATTGCAGATTCAGTGCATATGAGCCAAATTGTTGAGTGTATAAGAGCTATATTGTGTATTTTATTAAATTAATATATAGTTGTGTTGCAAAAATATTTGGGCTTATATTGTAAATGGCAAGTGTTGCCTCAGTAGCTGTCGAACTCTATGAGTTTTGTTTTTTCCTGCTTCCTTTTCCCCATGGAGTGTTGGAAGCAGTGCCTCAGAGCAAAGTCTCTTGTTTAATGTATAGTCTACCAAGTACTACAGTACATAATCTGTTCAAAATGTGTTTGAGTGAGCTGATGGAGCTAACTGAAAGGTCAGAAAATACATCTGTCAGTCACGGTTATGTGCAAATCCTTTGTGGAAGCTTTTATTAAAGTCATGCTAAATCACAAGAATTACATTTGTACCAATACCTGACACTTCTTCATGTTTTTCAATAACTTGTAGCTTCTGCCTATGTAGATATCATACTGTTGATTGGTTCTCAAAAGTATCCTAAGTGGTTCAAGATGTGTGTTCCCATTATATTTCAAAACCATGCAAAATGCTTTAATGCATGTGTGGTGCCAGCACTGGTTACTTGCATTGTGTAGTGTTTTATAAGAGGTCTTGGTCTTAACAAAAGGTTTGCCTTTTTTTTTTTTTTCAGTGCTCTTCTGCCTCTTTTTATAGCTGTCCTTTGAGAACAATACACCTTCTATTCCTTCATTTTGTTGCACCTTTCCTTGTGACATTTAGCAAGTTTCAAACTTACTTCCATATGAGGCTAGGAAACCTCAAATTTCAGGAATTGGGAAAAAGTAAAATTAGCACTTGCAGAAGAAGCAGCAGATGGGAAAATGCTTTGATTGACATTTTCCTTCAGCGTTTAAAATTTTTGGCATTTTACAGCTTCATGACAAACAGTTTCCAGCCCATACCTTAGAATATGTGGTGCTGAGTTAAATAAAGGCTGTTTGTGCATTGGAGCAGAAAAATGCATTATTTGCAAACTGGTGGAGAATTCTGTGCCTTCTTTCCTGGCCACCAAGCCAGTGTAGTAACAGCATAAATGTCATAAAATCCTTATATCAAAAACAAAAGCAAAAACAAACACAGAGGTGAATTCAGTTTTGTAATTTTAAACCTCGAAAAATCCAACTGAAAAGATTTCCGTCCAATGCTGTCAAGATTTGAGACTGTACCTCGTTTGCAGAACTTCTTTGAAAGGGAAGAGTGGACAACTCCCATCAGCCTTATTCTCTTGAGAACTGTATTTGGTTCCTAGTAACAGCCTTTCCAAAGCTCTACTCTTGGTTTTTATTATTCATAAATGTTTAAATTAGAAAAAAAAAAAAGGATCTTGTACATGTGACACTTAATTGACTCTCTATATTTTGGACAATTTATGTATCTGAAATGTGTCGTCTCTGTTATATGATGTTATTTTTTGCCAGGAGACTACAGGTTGATTTAGCTTGATAGCTGCGATTTGATGGAAAACTGATTTCCATTTAGTCTTACCAAGTGTTGCCTCTCTCTTACTAGACAATAGCCAAGTAGTAAAATCTAAGGCAGTATGTAAATGAAATCAACAAAGAGAGTAGGGTTTATTTTTAAAATGTTCTTAATGCTGAGTAACCAGTTGTTCAATTTATTAAAAGTGTCTGAATACATTAAAACACTATCAGATTTTAAGAATTGGTTGTGCCAGTGTGTGAGGGATTACCTTTAGGCTCTCTGTCACCAGTGATTTACTAGCCTTAGCTGTTTAACACATTATCTGTATTTAGTAGTGATTATTTATTTACCAGTTGGTGGTAATTCAGCAGTCAGAACTCTAAGCTTTTATAGTTGAGTTGAAGGGAATCTTGCTTTTATTCATTTGGCTGGCAAATGCCTTTATCACAGACCTCTGGTGCTTGGCTTCCATGGAAGTCTCTGAGATGCCAAAATTACCCCTTTGGGGAGCAACTTGCTCTAAGGGGTGATGCAGTGATATTTCAAGGGGTTTTTGTCGCAATTCAGAATGTGAAAAATTATCTTAATTCACATGCTCCAATTACTGGCCCCTCAAAAAAATCCCCTACATTCAAAATAAATAAAAATACTTTGTCTTTTAGGTCCTTGAATAGCTGTATCAAGCACAGAAAAAGAATCTATAGAATTTTTTCATAAGAAAGTCAAAGTTCTAAAAATTGTTTACTGATGAACTAAAAAAAGTACCGGTAACAAAGCAATGTTTCCATTAAATGTTAATGTGTTAATGATAAAAGATCTTTTCATTAGAATTAAAAGTAGTGAGAATCAGTGTTAGTTGTACCTATACCAAAGTAAACATAAAAGAGATGTATCACACAATTTCAAAGAATGCTTTCATTTTATTTCTTAACCTGGCATACTTAATCCTTACTGCAGGCAATATGCAAATATTGGCTCACTACTCCATAAATTAATTGAATTCCTGGTTGGGAAATTGACTTGTTTTGTTTTTCTAAATTAGCTGAGATCTTGTAAAACATGACTTCCCTTTAAAGGATCTGGGTACTGCTCAATTTAAAAAATGATACCATAAAAAGGAAAAAAAAAAGTAATGTCGTGATGGAGCAGTATGCTTTATTAGAACCAGGTTAAAAGCTGTTTGTTGCCTAATGGAGTAGAAGTTGCTGAGGTCAACAAGTAGACTGAGATTTGGCATAATATATGCCCACTCATTATTGTCTAATTATATTCTTTTGACAACACACAACACTTATCGGAGCATTAATTCACGTGAGAGTTTTGGCTATCAAGATGTGTTGAATCGAAATGTAATTGAATGAGACCTGAATAAAGTCTGACTTTCCTGGCTCCCGTGTTTCGTAGGTTGGCTATCCCCATTTATCAGCCCCATTGCTCCATAAGGTTCTTAGCTGCACCAAGTGATTGGTGAACAAGGACAACAACAAAGCAGCATACATTGTATGGATTTATCTCAACGCTATTGTTTAATGGCTGTGTTTAATGTGACCTATCTGGAAAATGAGGACTCTCAATAAAAAGCTATTACTAATAGTGGTGTTGCCTTCCCTTGCATTCTCTAATACACTGTGTACCGCGGGGACTCTGATCATAATTGTTTTGAAAAGCATTTGTGACATCACAGATGTTTGTGCTGTTCCTTTATTTGCCAGTAAAATAAGCTTTTGGAAAACTTATTTAGCAATAATGCCACTCAGTGGGAATTCATTACCAGGCTTTCAGATAGCCTGATAAGTTGGATAGTCAAATACTTACCATGGAGTCATAGCCTTATAATACTAGTGGCTTTTCATATTTATGATTGGTTTGAAGATACTTTGGTAAAAGACCCTAAAGGACTTCAGAAAAGTCATTTTTATAAGACCTCTCATAAGCTTACATTACTGATAAAACCACCTATTTATAAATGGGATTTTTAAGTTAGTACATGTTTATTGTGGCATCTTAAAATAATAAGCCTCTCTTTCTACCTACTAAACAAATGTTTACTGAATTCCTACTCTGTGTTTTCCTTGGGCAATTATGCCCCAGGAGTAAATAGTAAAATCCAAATGGTGCCTGAGTCACAGTAGTCTGGTGGGAGAAACAAAGAGGTAAGTTCAGCTCTTTATGAACTAGATTTGTTTGTTGGCATTTTCCCTCAGCTAGACCACACATCCCATATCTCTGCCAGTTCACACCCAGTGAGTAGCATCTTCTAAATTACAGACCAACATAATGTTCTGCCCCTGTTGATTTTTTTCTTTTAATTTTACTTTTCTTCTGACAGTATAAATTACATCAAGAAGTGTGCATTGTTTTCCATATTTAAGATCTTTGTGGTTTAGACTTACTAGAATAGACTAAATATCCTATCCATTATTTTGGTCATTTGTTGGTTAACATGTCTGTTTCTTTTCCAGTGAGCACCACTTAGGTATTAGGTTCCATACAATGGTCCTAAGGTACAAAAACTAAAATAATTACATTCTACCATCAGATCCTTGTACCTAGGTGGTGTATACTAACATAGAAATTGATCTTATATTGTCTTGAATTATATTGCCTCATAGAAATTGACCTTATATTACCTTTTATAATAAAAAACATTTCTGTGTTAAGTAGAGCAAAACCATATTGTTATCACGTCATTTATTGCTTTCAAGTGTATTAATTGACTCACCTGAACCAGTTGACCAGGGCTGAAGGATTCGGATGTCATTCAGATGAACAACTCTACCTGGCCAGGTTGCAGTGAGAAGGAAGTCATGTGTGCAACATGTATCACAAGCTTCTGTCATGTCAATGAGCTATCAAAGCCCCTCAGATTAGGGTATTTTTTAAGTAGATATGCCCCAAAGATACAATTATTTGACAATCAGAGAGCAATCATTTGTAGGATATGAAGAGAACAAATTCTTAAGTATCACTATAGCATCAACACAGCACAGAGAAATAAATCATCAAGTTAATGGACCATCTTCAAACTCTTTATCACATGCTTTTATACATGGTTGCACATGGTTCAACAAGGAAATATACCATTTTCTGTTCATGTTAGAAATTAATAATGCTGGATAATCCACTGTGCAGTAGGGTTTATAAAAGGGTACAACTTCTTTCCCTGTTCTCCCCTTTTAATAATTCAGAAAAAGTTGCCAAACAATAACTTAGTTTTTGAAGCTACTTTAAATGTTAATGAGTATCTTACATACAAATATTGATTAGAGAGGGAATATTTTTGTTTTTGTTTTTTTACAAATGTTTTATCACACAGACTGACTTCCCCCATTAGGTGTGTTCTATTTTTTATCTTACAAATGAAGCATTTCACTTTGAGAGGAACAATTTATAAATGAGCTATAGCATTCTAATGAATTAAATTTTGATTATTATTTATATTTTAAAATCTATTTTCCTGAAGGTACAATATTCAATCAAATTATTTCATAATATTTTTTAATTGTTGTAAAACAGAAACAATATTGGAAGCTTTCTTTGTTATTGCTCAACTTAGACAGTATATCATGATATTTTGTATAAAATATTGGTCAGCACTATTTATATGAAAATTGTGCTTATTTCCCTAAGGGTTTGTAGCATCAGGCAGGTCAAATAATAGTTACAAAAGCCTAGTTAATATTGATAAATTCTATTTGTAGAGAATTTTCCAGTTCCCAGAGAATTTTCACAAATTTAGAAGGCATTACAAAATTATAAATTCTGAAGGTCAAGGAAGTAAATAAACTTAACCAAAGACTTTGAGCTTGGAAATCTTAAGACCACACTGAACTTACTGAGCAGTTCCTCTATTTGCAGCAAAATCTTGCTCATTTTAACATCTAGCCTTTCTAGTATCTTAAATTTATCATATTAAAACATTAAATTATGTCAGTAATATGCCTTTCACTTTGACAGTCGCGTCATATAACCTAGATAGTCTCTATGTTAATAGTTCATAACAACATTAAATAATTTAAAAATAGAGAATATGGATTATACTCTACAAGAAAAAGAAAAGACATCATCAGAATTGAGCCTCCAAGAGAGGCTTGCCTCTAAGAGAGATTGCCTTCAATTCTTTACTGTCATTTATAAAATTGTTTCACAGCATTGATGGTATGGTCTCCAAAATATTCTGAAACGTTATGGAAGATTTGCTATTTCATGAACTTAACATATTATCACAGAAAATATTCATAGATTTTATTAATTCCTTTACATCATAAGGTTATGCATATGCTGAATTAATAAGATTACTAATTGACTTCTTCAAAATAATCACATAAACTAATAATATTGAAAGAATATTTAAATATTGCATTCATATATATGGATCAATATGCACACATGGAGGCATGAGAGTCAAGTTATTTCAAATGTCAGTATCACAAAATAAAGAAGAGAATTTAGGTAGTAGCAATATGGATAAAGGATGAACACACTTTTTTATTTATGACTTTCCTCATCCACATCTGATAAAATATTATATCATTGTTGTTTTCAGTAATCTGATGAAAAAGAGAGATTACTATAGCTATCCAAGTCATTTTCTGTCTGGTTAATCAAAAGTGAAGTGTTCTGATTCTTCCTCAGTTTTGCTTACTCATTCATTTTTAAATATCTCCCTTTGCAATTTACAGAAAACTAACCTTATTCTCAAGAGGTTCAGAAATAAATTTTAATGTAATTTTAACATTAACTGTTTTATGTTTTAAAAATTTGAATTCAGATAGATGGGATATGGTATTCATTCCTTCACTTTATTGATCAGCTGAATATCTCAACACTATCTCTTTGCCATCCTATTTTGACATTATTCCTCCTTATTTTTGCAGTTGAAATATGTTTTCACTGTGATAATTTGCTTTGATGCCATATTTTTGAATTTTTATTCTTTCTATTAAAAATCAGGTTTATTTATATAGATATCATTATAGCATTAATTGTTATAGCATTGTCTACTGTCTTGCATATAACCAGTCTCTTATTTTCATCTTAATTTCATAATTTTCTATTAATATCAAGTATTATATAGTCTTTCTCATCTATTTTTCCATTAGGTATGTTCATATAAATATATTTCTATATGTCTTCTTATTTATTGATCAATTATAGAGATAGTGATGTGCAATCCAATAGTTACAGCAAGTATAAAATATTCAAATTGCTTTTATTAACCTATAGGAAACAACTCTTTTTTAGATGTAGCCTACATAGAGTGTTAAAATTGACAAAATGCTTAATAAAATATAACATGTATAAAAGGTGGTAAATAAATTAATATACAGGGTTTTTAGTTAAAATCTTTATGCAAGAGTGCCTCGCTACTTCACTGAAAATTTGAAAATGTGATAGAAAGTAAATCATATTACTCTATTATTATTAGTGTCTCAGTTCAGTTCAGTTCATTCGCTCAGTCGTGTCCGACTCTTGGCGACCCCATGAACTGCAGCACACAAGGCCTGTCCATCACCAACTCCCGGAGTCCACTCAAACTCATGTCCATTGTGTCAGCCCTGTCATCCTCTGTTGTCCCCTTCTCCTGCCTCCAATCCCTCTCAGCATCAGATTCTTTTCCAACGAATCAACTGTTCGCATGAGGTGGCCAAAGTATTGGCGTTTCAGCTTCAACATCAGTCCTTCCAATGTACACCCAGAGCTGATCTCCTTTAGAATGGACCCGTTGGACCTCCTTTCAGTCCAAGGGACTCTCAAGAGTCTTCTCCAACACCACAGTTCAAAAGCATCAATTCTTCAGTGCTCAGTTTTCTTCATAGTCCAACTCTCACATCCATACAAGACCAATGGAAAAACCATAGCCTTGACTAGATGGACATTAGTTGGCAAAGTAATGTCTCTGCTTTTGAATATGCTATCTAGGTTGGTCATAACTTTCCTTCCAAGGAGTAAGTGTCTTTTAATTTCATGGCTGCAATCACCATCTGCAGTGATTTTGGAGCCCAAAAAATTAAAGTCTGACACTGTTTCCACTATTTCCCCATCTATTTGCAATGAAGTGATGGGACCAGATGCCATGATCTTAGTTTTCTGAATGTTGAGCTTTAAGCCAACTTTTTCACTCTCCTCTTTCACTTTCATCAAAAGGCTTTTTAGTTCCTCTTCACTTTCTGCAAGGATAGTGTCATCTACATATTAGTGCCTCAGTTCAGTTCAGTCACTCAGTCATGTCTAACTCTTTGTAACTCCATGAATCAGAGCACACCAGGCCTCCCTGTCTATCACCGACTCCCAGAGTTCACTCAGATTCATGTCCATCGAGTCAGTGATGCCATCCAACCATCTCATCTTCTGTTGTCCCCTTCTCCTGCCCCCAATCCCTCCCACCATCAAAGTCTTTTCCAATGAGTCAACTCTTCGCATCAGGTGGCCAAAGTACTGTAGTTTCAGCTTTAGCATCATTCCTTCCAAAGAAATCCCAGGGTTGATCTCCTTCAGAATGGACTGGTTGTATCTCCTTGCAGTCCAAGGGACTCTCAAGAGTCTTCTCCAACACCACAGTTCAAAAAATATTAGTGCCTACATGTTAAGAAATTCTCATTTTGAAAGCTCATCATGTGAAATGTTTGGCTTTTACTGAAGATAAGACCCTTCCTTCTGAGATATGCTTATGATTTCTCAGTCTGCCTTTTCCCCTCAAACACCTCTAAAATTCAACTATTATACTTATTTCATCATTTCTCTCATTTTGGATAACTACTAAAATTTACTCTGTGTTCATTATCGAAAGATGAAACAGAAATAATTGAATGAGTCAAAAGTGACTTCTCTGGTGATTTTCCTTCCCAAGAATGTGACATCTCACTTCAATTCAATATTAATTTATGGAGCATGTATTGTGTTTTTGAGTACAATAGAGCATACAGATATTAACAAAATGCAGGTTCTGTCTCCATAGAATTTAAAATACACTGGGAAAGGAAGTTATTTACACAAATGCAGTTTGTAGTTGGTACTATGAAAGAAGTACAAGTTGCAGTGGGTAAAAAAAAAAAAAAAAAGAGTAGTTTGAGCTAAGGAGATGAGAGGTGGGGTGGGAAGGAAGCATTTGAATAGAGCATTTAAGGTGGGACAGGGTTTTGGCAGCAGAGACAAACAGAAAATGCATTCTGGAAGCAGAGAGAGGCAGTGTGTGCAAAACATTTAAATAAAGCTAGAATATTCTCTAAATGGAAAGCTACAAATTTTTCAGAAGATAGGTTAGGTCAAGATGGGGATTGTACTGATGCTGACATATCACATGTATTTCTCTTCCAGGGAAAAGAAACTCAAGGATACCTGAATTAGGCTCACTAACTGGGAGAGCTCTGTGAAAGTCTTGCCAAGCTGAATGTGAATTCAGGAAAATAACACTAGGACAGCTTGCTGCTGTCTGGTGATCCATTCTTATAAGATGCTGCCTAATAGCACCTTGTTCTTGGGTCAGGTCCAACTACCTAAAGGCAATGCCAAATTTTCTGAATCTTGCAATTCTCAGCTTCAAGCTCGCAGCAGAGTATTTATGTGTATGTTTCCAGCTTCCCAGAAATGTCTTTCTTTGAAATTATAATCATGTTTGAAGCTTTAGGAGGCAGAGAGAAGAGAAAGGTAAAGACCAAGAGCATAGATGATTTTCATCTCATGGAAAATTGACTTTTTAACATTCCCAGATTTTCCAATCTGGTACCTGGGTGAGTACTGTTTGACAGAATAATTCCATGTATATTTTTTTTATTTTTATTTTTTGATCTGTGTCCATTGACGCAGGGCCTTCCAGGCTGATATAAGTATATTATCTTAATTCTTCCATAATATTCCATGTATATCAGACAGGAGCTTCTAATTATTTAGACATTGACATAAGAAATTATGGTTTTCCCTCATAACTCAGTTGGTAAAGAATCTGCCTGCAATGCAGACCAGGGTTCAATTCCTGAGTTTGGAAGATCCTCTGGAGAAGGAAATGGCAACCCACTTCAGTATTCTCACCTGAAGAATATCATGGAAAGAGGAAAGCGGCAGGCTACAGTCCATGGAGTCTCGAAAGTCGGACATGACTTAGCAACTAAACCACCATCACCACCATAAGAAATAATGCCTTAGCTTACTGGTTCCCAACTGGGATCGGTTGTGCCCTCCCAGTAGTATTTCACAGAGACCAGAGGCCAAGTGCCAAAGAATTGATGCCTTTGAACTGTGGTGCTGGAGAAGGTTCTTGAGTCCCTTGGACAGCAAGGAGGTCAAACCAGTCAATTCTAAAGGAAACCAACCCTGAATATTCATTGAAAGAACTGATGCTGAAGCTGAAGCTCCAATATTTTGGCTATCTTATGTGAAGGGCCTGAAAAGACCCTGATGCTGGGAAAGATTGAAGGCAGGAGGAGAAGGGGGTGACAGAGGATGAGATGGTTGNAGGAAACCAACCCTGAATATTCATTGAAAGAACTGATGCTGAAGCTGAAGCTCCAATATTTTGGCTATCTTATGTGAAGGGCCTGAAAAGACCCTGATGCTGGGAAAGATTGAAGGCAGGAGGAGAAGGGGGTGACAGAGGATGAGATGGTTGGATGGTATCAGCGACTTGATGGACATGAGTTTGAGCAAGCTCTGGGAGACAGTGAAGGACAGAGAAACCTGGCATGCTGCAGCCTATGGGGTCGCAAAGAGTCGGTCACGACTGAGCAACTGAACAACAATTCCCCCCCAAACTCCCCCTTGCATCCTGAATGCCACATAACATTGAGCAGAGTTCCATGTGCTATACAGTATGTCCTTGTTGGTTATCCATCTTAAATACAGTGATTTATACATGTCCACCCCAAACTGAGAGACTGAACCACATGTACAGGAAACTTGGATTGTTAAGAAGTGTGGGGATTGGGTTGCTACTGGCATCTATTAGCTACTAAACATCCTGCAGGGATTTCCCTAGTGGTCCAGTGGTTAAGAATCTACCTGCCAATGCAGGAGACATGGGTTTGATCCCTGGTCTGGAAAATAAAACTCTACATACCACCTGTCAACTTCGCCCATGCACCAAAACTACTGAGCCCACGTGTAGCAACTACTGAAGCCCGAGTTCCCTAGAGTCTGTGCTGCACAACAAGAGAAGCCGTCACAATGATAAGCCCGCTAACCACAGCTGAAGAGTGTCCCCCACTCGACACAACTAGAGTTCGCCCTCCGGCAGCAAAGAAGACCCAGAGCAACCAAAAATAAATAAACAGAAGTTTATAAAGAAGAAAACATCCTGCAGCACACAATAGAGTGTCCCCCCCCACCATCTAACAAAAAAATGTCACTAATGTCTGGGTTGAGATATCTTGCCTTAGAAAGGATGTGTTTAGGAAAAGAGGAGTGAAAAATATTAGGTTTGGGAAAACAATCATTGATTATTAAATGAATTGATATGTTTCTTCCTGAGTTTTGAGAAGAGTTCTGGAAATTCTCCTAATTACTTAACATTAGGACTTATTTTAAAATTTCTTACAGATATATTCTGCTCTGGAGATTGGCAGGCTAGTGTGTCTTGCAATCATGAATATAATCTCAGGTTCTGATCAGTACTGAATTATTGCAAGATGGTGGCGTAGAAGGACATGCGCGTATCCCTTCCTGTGACAACACCAAAATTGCAACTAGCTGCTGAACAACCACCGACAGGAGAATGTTGGAACCCACCAAGAAAAGATACCTCACAGCCAAGGGCAAAGGAGAAGCCACAACAGGATGGTAGGAAGGGCGCCATCAGGTTTAAAATCAGTTTGATGGCATCACTGACTCGATGTGAGACTGAGCAAACTCTGGGAAACAGTGAAGGACAGCAAAGCCTGATGTGCTGCAATCCATGGGGTCACAGAGATTCAGACAGGCTGAACAACAGCAAATCAGTATCAACAACTCACTGGAAGAATCTCCATGGAAAGGTGCTGCTTGGAATGGCTCTTTACTCCTCCTGAAGCAGTCAAAAGCTGATCCCCTAAAAAGGGCAAGTAAAATGAAATTCCTCAGGTGTAAAATGAGGGAAGAGTTTGCCTCTGAGACTATCTCAAACTTCTGGTATACTGCTGTCTTAGAGGTCAAATGACATGATTAATTTATGCTCCAAACTCAAGTCACTTATCCTTAACATGTATGTGGAATCTGTCACTCCCATGACACTGGGAGTTTGTAGGGCCAGGTATTAGAAAAAGTGATGACGGTGGGAGGTGTCAGATCAAGAAATGACAATGCTTAAACAGAAACTAGGGGATTGTAAATATGTCCAGATGCTGTAGGATGAATGCTTCTCTTGATTTCTTGGGCATCTTCTGACCTGACTTTAATTCTTTCAAAGTAATATGTGGAATGCCAAAAATGTCAGATTCACTTTCTAAATGAGGTGAGGGGAAGGTGAGTGCAAATGGTTTCTTAAAAGTTTTATTTCTTTTGACACATATTCTGTTTTACCCATCTGTAAAGCAGGGTGGGTGGTTCCAATGCACATTTTATGAATTTGAACTTGAAATGACTCTGGTTTAAAAATAATAATGGTAATGTGTTAAAAGGGTGACAGGAACTCCAGTGGCAAAGTTGAAAGTCTGCACATTGACAGGCTAATTAATACAAATAGTAGTTACCATAGCCAATCCACATTTGAGACTTTATTTGGTACAACTCAGTTAAATATGCACTAAGTGAGTTAAAAGTAAAGTTAACATACATTGTAGTGAAGGCTGGTGTTACCAACAGACCAGGAACACATTGTAAAAGGGAAAACCATAGTCTGAACCTATGAGGCGTTCTTTCCAGAGAGACTCAGTCACCCTCCAGCACATGCACAAACTTGCTGGGTTTTATTTATGCTGGAATACTTCTATATTGAAAAGCAATATAATTGCTGAAATACCACTACTGTTCAAGGTAATTTACTTCCTAATGGTTTATTTACAAAGTGAAATTTGCATTTTATTTCACAGAAAATGTTGTGACTCCACCTGCCCTCAGTTCAGTTCAGTACAGTTGCTCAGTCGTGTCCGACTCTTTGTGACCCCATGAACTGCAGCACTCCAGGCCTCCCCGTCCAGCACCAACTACCAGAGTTTATTCAAACTCATGTCCATTGAGTCAGTGATGCCATCCAAATATCTCATCCTCTGTTGTCCCCTTCTCCTCTTGCCTTCAATCTTTCCCAGCTTCAGGGTCTTTTCAAATGAGTCAGTTCTTCACATCAGGTGGCCAAAGTATTAGAGTTTCAGCTTCAACATCAGTCCTTCCAATGAACACCCAGGACTGATCTCCTTCAGAATGGATTGGTTGGATCCCCTTGCAGTCCAAGGGACTCTCAAGAGTCTTCTCCAACACCACAGTTCAAAAACATCAATTCTTCGGCACTCAGCTTGCTTATAGTCCAACTCTCACATCCAATATACACAAACTCTCACATGCCACCTGCCCTGGTTTAGATGAAACACCGAAGCAAAGAGAGAAATGGAAACAGTTAAAGAAGAGAATGAATATAAGAACCTTCTTACCCATTCATTCCCTTTTGGCAATACTGAACCTGGAATCTGGAGAGAGCATGAATAACCCTGGTGCTTTCTACCCTCATGACTAGCACACTGACTTTATGTTTCAATCTTCTCTTTCTTCATCTTTAGAGTGCTTGCAGTTCAATAAAGGTAATTTCCTCAGGTGATGTTGAGTCCTACAAAGTTCATTGTGAGGGTATGTTCATTTTAGGAAATGTAAAAGACAAGTGAGACATAGAATGTCTTGCCAAGTTTCAACATCACTCCTGCTTGTCTGACTATTATTGGCCTCAAACAGATGGGGGTGCTAATTATAGATCACAGCCTACTGTAACAAAGCACTGCTTTCTGACCTCCTGTGATCAAGAGCACGAAACTTGGTGCAATATACTTTCCCTTGTCACTGAAGCACATGCATCATTATATATGAGAATTTTCCTTGGGGGCTTCAAGGTTCAAATCTTAGGGTGACAACTGCCATTTTAAAGGTGACTCATTACAGTCATTTAGAGAGTCCCCTAACAGATGGATAAGACTTATTTCTCAGGGAACTCTGGCAGGTTACAATTCTCAACAGTTTTTAATCATTTCAACAAACTTAACACACATCTGTCAATTACCCTATTTGGTAAAGTTAATAATGCAACAATCTGAAGGTAACAAAGTGGTGTTTCTTTAAAAAAAAACTATTCCATAACATTTTTGCATAAAGAAATAAAAATATAGGCCAAATAAATTCAAAAGTTTATTTTTTATTCATAAGAAAAGACTCCTTTTATTTTCTTAATGAATTTTATATTTAAGTTATGATTCAGAATTCCTAGATGCTTCATATAAAAAGCATCAGGGACTAAACTATAAAAATATAAAGAAAAAATATTTAAGCATATTTAAGCAAAGTTGTTTTTCTCTTTGAAAGCTTTGATCATTATACAAAGTTTCCCAAATAAATGAAAATGGAAATATTTCATTTACAAAGTTACAGCACGGAAGTATAGTAGTTAAAAGTCATAGACTCTTATCTCAGAGACATAACTCTTATCTACCACTCTCTAGTGGTGTGACCTTATATCATGAGTGGGCAAACTATAGCTTTTGGGTCAAATCCAAACCCCAGCTTATTTTTGTAAATAAATATTTATTGGAAACCAGCCACACTTATTTATATATTGTCTATCTGGTTCTCTAGTACAACAGCAGAGTTGAATAGTTGGGACAAAACTGTATGTCCCACAAAGTATATATATATCTGGCTCTTTACAAAGGAAACTTACTTTGTAAATTTACATGAACTACTACACATGAATGCATGCTAAGTTGCTACAGTCATGTCCAACTCTGTGTGACCCTATGGACTGTAAGCTACCAGGCTCCTCTGTCATGGGATTATCCAGGCAAGAATACTGGAGTGGATTGCCATGCCTGCCTCTAGGGGATCTTTCCAACCCAGGGACTGAACTCGCCTCTCTTAGCCTCCTTTATTGGCAGATGAGTTCTTTACCACTTGCACCACCCGGGAAACCCGAAAGGGGACGCTATGGCTGCATGGACTGGAAATCCAACCCAGGCTTCTGTCACTTCTGGCAGGCATGAATTCTACCACCCAACCACCCACAGACCATAGCTACTAGATACTTCAGTTTTTCCATCTGTAAAATGTAAGAGTAACTAACTTCTAAAGTAATTGTAAGGAATAAATGAGGTAAAACACAAAGAGCTTAGAAGCATTTTGAACACAAAGAAAACTCTCAATGAACACTATCGATTATCTCAAATAGACTCATCTTGGTAATTCAAATATAGCCACACATAATCACAATATATCATTGCAAAACCTTGTTGAAGGTCTTAGATTATTCTAAACAAAGCAAAATTAAAAAAAAAAAAACCCAATAATAATGAAATAGCCTGAAGTTCACTCTGTTTATTATAATTTCCCAGTCATCCCCAAACACTATTCCTTGCACGTTAGTAGCTAATAAGTCATTTAAGCACTTACCACTATTTTACCAGAATCTGGGATATCTTTACCTTGTTTGCCACTAGCTGCGGAAGTATGCAGTCCATGGTCAAATGCTTCTCAGTAAAGTTAAACAAGTGGCAGCTGGCACCATACAGCTCTGTTATAATGAAAACATGAGGTGGCTGCCATTACACAGTCCTGCACTAATGAGAACAGTAGGAGGCTAGCATTACAACGGTCTAATGAAAACAGGAAATGGCTGGCATTACATTGGTATAATAAAAACAGGAGGTGGCTAGCATTATGCTGGTGGAACAAATAAATTAAGATATGTCAAGCCTTCTCAATTTTGTCTCTCATATTTGTAACCATGATACCCAAAATTTAGACGAGATCCATTCAAAGTCCACCAGTGTTGGATGAAAACAAGGTTTTTTTTTCCCACTGCACTTCAAAAGTTTGTCCTACTTCAACTTGTCTTTCCCTTAGGCCAAAGAAAGCAGGCTGTAAAAAAAACAATATAATTTACACTAAACTCTTTTTCCCTTTAATTTCAAAAACAAAAACAAACAAGCAAACAAAAAACAACAAGGAAACATTATTTCTGCCTTCAGAAGAAGATTGGCTGGAATAAGAGTTAACAATTTCAAAAACAGTTTCTACTTTGGTCCTTGCCTTTTCCTCTCCCTTTTCTGTGAAGTATTCAATGGTGACTAAATACTCAGAGTAGCATAAAACAGAAAAGAAATAAAATGCTACAGAGAAAAAAATTAAGCACAAAATCAATCAATTAACTAAAAGACTTTTTTCTCTGAACAAAAAGGAAAGATTTCTCATATATTTTTTCTTTTTTCAAACTTATTAGTATAGGTAGAAGACTTGTGTATACCTCTCAAGACAATATATTTACAATATTATGTGTCATTGTAAATCACAGAGCCAGCTGTATATGATTAACCCTGATCTTTTTAATCTGGAGGAAAACAGAGAAAGTTGGTACCGTTCAAAGTCATACATTAAGACAGTACATTGATCCTATCACTCAATAGGTCCAACCCGCATTAAAAAAAATGCAATAGGATCTATTTTTTTACATTAAAATTCTTATTTATTTATTTGTTCATTCATTTATTTACAAATTATGTCAAAAAAGAACAACACCNCAGAGAAAGTTGGTACCGTTCAAAGTCATACATTAAGACAGTACATTGATCCTATCACTCAATAGGTCCAACCCGCATTAAAAAAAATGCAATAGGATCTATTTTTTTACATTAAAATTCTTATTTATTTATTTGTTCATTCATTTATTTACAAATTATGTCAAAAAAGAACAACACCAAAACCACTCCCATGGAAAGGGTCATGTTTCTAAAGGCTCACATACACGGATGGTTTTAGTTTTCAAATGTGGAGAACAGACAGGAACATTCTAGTGAGGTCATCAGGTGACAAAACAACAGTATGATTCCAACAAAGTGAAAATACTGATAATCAAATAAAGCCAGTTTTAACATTGATATTTAATTTCTTTCACTCCAAAAATTTTATTAGTCTTCTCTAAGACTACTACTGAGTTAGCTAATGAACAAATGCACATTCATGAATCCATTTCTATCCAATATATACTAAAGAAGCATACAAGTGGAAGGGGAAAATTATGTTATTACTATCATATTTTTACATCTGTGTAAGACAAAATCTTTTTCCTTGGATGTACTTTTCTAAGAAATGATCAAAATTGATTAAATTTTAAATAAGGAATCATGGACAAAAAGTCAATTAAAATTCTTTACTGAGTTTTTTTCAAAGAGGTGGAGTTTATTAATCTAAAAGAAGTGATTTCTCTTACATGTTTAAAGCCAGTATTAAATCTACGATGCACTGAACACTAATGCATGTGTTGCATAAAATCTGTTGCTGGGCTTGCATGGGATTCACAGACATGGCTTAATCGAGACACAAAGTGATGTGTGCCATGCATTCAAAATTAGCATCTGGCCGAGGGCCACTCAATTTGGCATCCTAAGAACTGATTTTATCCTCTGCCAAGTTTCTGCAGGGACTAGACTCACTGAATTCTGAATCACAGCCTGTAATTTCCCCTTCAACAGACTCTCTTTGAATTGAGGGACCAGGGAAACTTGCAAGTGAACATAAAAATTAAATGTGAAATATAGAACTCTCCAAAGAAGAATATTCTTGATATAAGATGAATACAAAACATGAAATATTTCCAATTAATCACTTATAATGTGGACCACTTACTAGCCAGCTCACCCTCCATTCAATTTATTTGTTTCTTACACAAACAGAGAGCACACTATAGGCTGCCCATTCTGCCAAACTCCAAAGAAACACTTGAGAGCTTATGAATTTTGCATATTATCAATTCACTTGACAGGTCTCATCATATTGTACACAATATTTTTTTATAGCCAACTTTGTGGAAAAAAATGGCATTTTGCCCTAATATCAAACTAACCAATTCTGTCATGGTTGGCATCTTTATTACATTATTAAATGCATCAGTCAATACCAGCTGGTGTAATTGAGTCCTGTTTTGTAAAACAGATAGCTGAAAACTATGGATCTTTTATCAAAGTCAAGTCAACAGGCAGAAAAGATTATTGTTTAATGGAATTTTAGAGAAAAAAAATATCATTATTGCAAGTATTTCTGATTCAAAATAATGAATCGAACTTATCTCAGTTTACTTTCAGAATCATTTATAATTGTGTTTCACTGAAAGTACTGCATTTAGCATTTGACTATAGTGATCTTAGCTTTGTGTAGAATAGGCAAGGCATGAAACCAAACAGCTGGAATCATTTATAATTGTGTTTCACTGAAAGTACTGCATTTGGCATTTGACTATAGTGATCTTAGCTTTGTGTAGAATAGGCAAGGCATGAAACCAAACAGCTGGAATTTAGAAGGGGGTCACAAATGCCTGAGGCGGCAACTGTGAGAAGAATGTGAAAAGACATGCTTAGAACTAAAAAGATAATTTATTAGAAGAAAAAAGTTGTCATTTATTTTGAATTCTTAAAAAAAAATAGCTCCAAAGATGAGGCTTAATAAGTTTTCTTGGAGATCAATAAAATAACAGCTGGAATTTAGAAGGGGGTCACAAATGCCTGAGGCGGCAACTGTGAGAAGAATGTGAAAAGACATGCTTAGAACTAAAAAGATAATTTATTAGAAGAAAAAAGTTGTCATTTATTTTGAATTCTTAAAAAAAAATAGCTCCAAAGATGAGGCTTAATAAGTTTTCTTGGAGATCAATAAAATTATTTTTAAATAAGTAGAAAAGATGCCAAGGCAGAGAAAATTCAAAGAAAAAACTTTGTGAGTGTTTAGTTTTCTTTTCTTGCAAAGCTCATCAAAACAGCTTTTAATGCCTATATAAAATAATGACATAGGATTAAGTTAAATTTATATAAGCAAAGTCAGCATTATTTTAAAAAATCAGTATCTAATTTGGATAAAGCAACTTAATTTCTGATTCCCCCCAAATCCTAAAACTTAACACCTGTTCCATTGTGTTTTTTCATAAGAAAGTAAAATATTCTTATAATCTTATCCAGAAAGAACAAAATTCCCATGAGAAATTTCTTGTATTTTTAGCATATCTGAACTTTTAGGATTCCACAGGAAGACATCGTGATAATAATCAACACAGGAAAAGTTTTTATGTGACTCATTTTAAATAAAAATGAAAAGTTAAATGAAAGATTCTTTAAGTCAAATTGAAAATGTAATCTAAAAACGTGCTTTCAATAATATTTTACAAAAGTAGATCAAGTAGATCAAAAAATAACTTTCTGAAAATTTAAAATGTAATTTGTGCTTGAGATATGCATGTTTTTACTAATACTTCTATTCAATAAAAGTATTTATTTAAAGACCGAACTGTCCTTAAAAAATAAATGTTTCAGTGTAGATGTGCCTACAAGGCCAGCTCAAAATAAAAAAAAAAAAAAGAGAGAGAGAGAACCTAAGAAAACTAATAGTCCCAGAAATATACCTCTTTAATTCTTACAATGCTCTCATCTCTGCCAACTGGAAAATATTTAGGCCTTACTGAACAGTGGAGAAGGGAAGAAGGGCAGGGGTCTCAAAATCAAATTGGATCTCCCACTTTACCTGACAAAAAGGGACCCCGCATGTTATTGTACTTTTAAATATCCACAATAAACTCAAGCAAATAATGTGCACAACCTATGAGTCATGCTTTTTGGGGCTCCAAAATCACTGCAGATAGTGACTGCAGCCATGAAATGAAAAGATGCTTACTCCTTGGAAAAAAATTTATAACCAACCTAGATAGCATATTGAAAAGCAGAGACATTACTTTGCCAACAAAGGTCCGTCTAGTCAGGGCTATGGTTTTTCCAGTGGTCATGTATGGATGTGAGAGTTGGACTGTGAAGAGGGCTGAGTGCCGAAGAATTGATGCTTTTNATAAAATAATGACATAGGATTAAGTTAAATTTATATAAGCAAAGTCAGCATTATTTTAAAAAATCAGTATCTAATTTGGATAAAGCAACTTAATTTCTGATTCCCCCCAAATCCTAAAACTTAACACCTGTTCCATTGTGTTTTTTCATAAGAAAGTAAAATATTCTTATAATCTTATCCAGAAAGAACAAAATTCCCATGAGAAATTTCTTGTATTTTTAGCATATCTGAACTTTTAGGATTCCACAGGAAGACATCGTGATAATAATCAACACAGGAAAAGTTTTTATGTGACTCATTTTAAATAAAAATGAAAAGTTAAATGAAAGATTCTTTAAGTCAAATTGAAAATGTAATCTAAAAACGTGCTTTCAATAATATTTTACAAAAGTAGATCAAGTAGATCAAAAAATAACTTTCTGAAAATTTAAAATGTAATTTGTGCTTGAGATATGCATGTTTTTACTAATACTTCTATTCAATAAAAGTATTTATTTAAAGACCGAACTGTCCTTAAAAAATAAATGTTTCAGTGTAGATGTGCCTACAAGGCCAGCTCAAAATAAAAAAAAAAAAAAGAGAGAGAGAGAACCTAAGAAAACTAATAGTCCCAGAAATATACCTCTTTAATTCTTACAATGCTCTCATCTCTGCCAACTGGAAAATATTTAGGCCTTACTGAACAGTGGAGAAGGGAAGAAGGGCAGGGGTCTCAAAATCAAATGGGATCTCCCACTTTACCTGACAAAAAGGGACCCCGCATGTTATTGTACTTTTAAATATCCACAATAAACTCAAGCAAATAATTTGCACAACCTATGAGTCATGTTTTTTGGGGCTCCAAAATCACTGCAGATAGTGACTGCAGCCATGAAATGAAAAGATGCTTACTCCTTGGAAAAAAATTTATGACCAACCTAGATAGCATATTGAAAAGCAGAGACATTACTTTGCCAACAAAGGTCCGTCTAGTCAGGGCTATGGTTTTTCCAGTGGTCATGTATGGATGTGAGAGTTGGACTGTGAAGAAGGCTGAGTGCCGAAGAATTGATGCTTTTGAACTGTGGTATTGGAGAAGACTCTTGAGCATTCGTTGGACTGCAAGGAGATCTAACCAGTCCATTCTGAAGGAGATCAGTCCTGGGATTTCTTTGGAAGGAATGATGCTAAAGTTGAAACTACAGTACTTTGGCCACCTCATGTGAAGAGTTGACTCATTGGAAAAGACTCTGATGCTGGGAGGGATTAGGGCCAGGTGAAAGGGATGACAGAAGATGAGATGGATGGATGGCATCACTGACTCGATGGACGTGAGTCTGAGTGAACTCCGGGGGTTGGTGATGAACAGGGAGGCCTGGCATGCTGCGATTCATGGGGTCACAAAGAGTCAGACATGACTGAGCAACTGAACTGAACTGATGAGTCATGTACTACAAAATCCATATACTATCTATTTTTAATCAATACATTCTTATGTGTTTCCCTCTATTTCATTTCAGTATCTTGGCTTAGATTTTTCTCAAGAAACTATGCCTGTTCAAGTGTCATTACTTTTTCATTTCAGAGATCTCAATAAATAATAGCTAAATTTGATATTCAGTTCATAGCTTAATACTAAGTATTTGAGAACTTAATGAGTCTAAGTGTGGAAGATCAGTTAGGGGTATAGATAGTACCTGGATCTCCCCGTGAGTAATCTGTGCCCATGTTTAGAACATCAGCAAAGTAGTGGTATAAAATTAGAAGTAAGCTTTAAAGTGATTGTCATATTTGATACTTTTAAAGAATCAAATTAATAATGGTTAGAATTAAATAAATACTGAATCTCACAAATGTTTTATTTTCATAAAATTTTTATTTTGAATCATATATGGACTGCAATATTTAATTCTATATGTGGGGCTTCCCAGGTAGCTCAGTGATAAAGAATCAGCCTGCTAATGTAACAGACACAGAATTGATCCTTGGGTGGTGAAGATTCCCTGGAATTGGAAAAGGCAATCCTTGCCAGTATTCTTGCCTGGAAAACCCAATAGATGAAAAAGCCTAGCAGGCTACCATCCATGGGGTCCCAAAGAGTCAGACTAACAATTCCATGTAATATCTATTTCTATTTGTCTATCTATCTATGTTCTGTTAGTTTTGTTTCTCTAGAGAATCCCAACTAATACAAGTGGTATATCATGATATAGTCAGGGCTTTGAGTCAATTTGCTTAGTGGTCAACTGGGTTAGGATGGTCAAAGACTACGTTCAGAAATATAACCTGAATTAATTTCATATCAAAGTCATGTATAAGTTGATTCTCCCAAACATCTTCATCAGATTTGTTGCTGCGTGAAGGAACTACCTCGCTGTTCTCAAGGTTAAGTCTATACAGTGAACAAAGGGATGGAGAAATTGATGAAAAGAATGGACTTCTAGGAAATGAAAGCAATGCATACAGAACCTGGATGCCCAAAAGATTTTGACTTATTTAGGAAAATATATTAATAGAAAATTTTATACTAGAATGATTATTATTGTCAAAGTAACACCCCGTAGAATGATTTCTTGATAAGACTGGTATAGACCAAGATTTCTCAATATCTCCTTGGAGCACTGCTACTTTCTTAAAAGAAAACATATCTAAAAGTTCTCAGTTTATTAACAGATTATTGTGTTATTACATAAGTTGACTGGGTACAAAATAAGCTAAATATAAATTCCATACATTGATATTTTTTAACTGAAAAAAAGAAAGTACAAATACATACAAACAAGAATACACATTTAATAAAAGTCAAATAAACCACAAATAATGTAAGATAGTAGGATGTTATTTTATCTGTGAAATTAAACTGCCACTAGAAACATAAACACGATCATGGCACAACACTCTGTTTAGGGATGACTGCAGTTGGTTGCAAGTTTAGCATTGTTAAAAGCCTGTGAATCTTGTGATGACAGAAATCTCCTACCACATATTTCTTTTTGATCTATTATAAAACATTCATTGGTATACATATCTTCATATCTTCTGAATGAATGCATTATTTACATGTTAATTATGTCTCTATTCTTTTCTCTTTAGCCTATTGTAGTAAATAAGTGTTGATAGGTCTTAGTAACTAAAAGTTTCTATGACTTTTAAAATGAACATTTATACTTTGAAAACTGAGATAGAAAATAATTGTGACACTCAAGGATATGTCTGCATATTCCAGAGAACATATTGGCCCCTGTTGAGAGAAACTATTACAGAAAGATATTTTATGGTGATCATGTATTAACCTGGGTTTATTTTATTTTGTTTTCCAAAATAGTTTTGTTCTCCTTGTCCTATTCTCCATTTGTTTTTTTTTTTCTCCAAAATGCAAGCATTAAATTGTGGGATGCATCAGAATGTACCATAGAAATATAGAGACATATGGTTTGGCTTTAGCAATTCCATTTGATTTTATGGCTCTAAATAAGAGTGTCTGCCTTCATCTACAACTGAGTTGAAAAAAGCAAATCAGTACCATCCAGCAAACCTTCACAACATGGGATCATGATTAGGTGGAGTTATAATCTTCCAGACGAAGAAAGGTCAATGAGATAAGACACTGCTTAAGAAGCCTTTACATTTCTCCACTTTGGCAAGGTTCCTAACAAAGAAGCAAAAAGTGGCATTGAAGTGTCTCATTCTCACCTTGGCGAACCCTTAAAACGCAGTTTACTGTTGCTCTCAATTACTGTGCATTCCACAAGTGTTGACTATTTTTGACTTACAGCAGCCTCACAGTCAAATGATGATGAATGAACATAATGAAGCGTTCCATTTTAACAGAAATTTAGTGCTAAAGCAAAAAAAGACATTTTAGACTAATCTGAATGATTCTTATTTGAAGCATTAATAAACTGACAAAACAATATGTTAAAAGTTAGAGTGAAAGAGTTTTTCCATGAAGACAGATATTTTTCCCAAGGAAATAAGTAATTTCCTTCAAAAGGAAGTGATAATTTGGCATGTTTTCCCAGCGTGTTATTTGTATTAATTATCCAGATTCTAGAAGGTCTTACTTCATATTGCTAAGATACTTGGTAACTAGCAATGAATTCAAATATGTCAGTTTAGCAAGAATTGCTCAATTACACTTTAACGGAAAGTACTTTTTCTTGTTATGTCTTATGCACCACATATTTCTCATAATAAACGTGTATGTGTATATATTGGCAGTTTAAGATCTACATGGTGGCTAAAAGCAAAACAACAAAACAAAGCAAAAACTGAGAAACATTGGCAGGGAAGATGATACATATGCATGTGGGTGGCAGTGTTTGAACAACAGATCTGGTTGTCCCTAAGGGAATATTTTAGGGGGAAAAAAAAAAAATATATATATATATATCAAAGCAGTGCATTGTGTTACATGTAGTGAAGCTTTCTACCAAATATTTGTATGTTATCAAAATTATAACCTTTGCTTGGCTTGATGTCCTTGAATCTCATTTGTGAGGGAATTTTGGATAATGCCGTGTTCTCTCTTTAACGTATGCATTCAAAATTTTGTCTTTCTTGTATAGATTAGTTTTAAAAGATTGAGTTGCATTACTTATGTATATTGCACAACATGAATATCTAAATACATTTATTTCACCATGTGCAAAACTTATGTTAGAAGCAAACAAGGAGAAAAACTTATTTGAATTTCATTATGTCAGAAGTTCTACAAAGCTCCCTTCTTTTTCTTTATTCTCATTCAAAAGTTTCTCTACTTCAAATTTGAGATATCCTTAATTAGAGAACACTTATTGAGCACAGGCTTTAAAATCAGACATAAATACATGCAAATCAACTTCAAACTCATGTAATCTCAGTGAATTTGGGTAATTTATAAATTATCTGAATTGCATTTTCTCATTTGTAGGATTATACTTAATTCATTAGGTTATTATTATGAAGATAAGAGTGATAGTGTTTATGATATGAGATAAAAATTCTAGTTCCTGTGTACAATAAAAGATTGCTAATGCAAGAGAGTCTTAGATGCATGAGTGAATGTGGGAATATTAAGGAAGGTGGCAAGAGATACATACTCTTCCAATTAATCTGATATATTTTATCTATTTAACTTAAAAAATAAATGCTTTGTTACATTTTTTTTTTTTTTTTTTTTTTAAACAAATTTAAGGTTTGTTTTAACCTTGCATCAAGCAAGTCTATATAAGTGCCATTTGTCTAACAGTATTTGCTCACTTTCTGTGTATCAGTGTCACATTTGGTAATTCTCACAAATATTTCAAACCTTCCAACAGCAAAAGTACTGAATTGCTAAAGGCTCAGTATATGATTAGTATATTTTACCAATAAAGTATTTTTTAATTAAAACATGGATATTTTTAAAAACAATGCTATTGCACTCTTCATAGACTGTAACAGTATAAATATACCTTTTTCATGAACTGGGTAACTAAAAAGTTTGTTTGACTTGCTTATTGGGATATTCACTTTATTGAGGTGTTCTGAAACTGTTCATGCAAAATGCCAGGCTGGATGAAGCACAAGCTGGAATCAAAATTTCCAGGAGAAATATCAATAACCTCAGAAATGCAGATGACACCACCCTTATGGCAGAAAGCAAAGAAAAAATAAACAGCTTCTTAATGAAAGTGAAAGGGGAGAGTGAAAAGCTGGTTTAAAACTCAACGTTCAAAAAATGAAAGGAACACGTGTATACCTGTGGTGGATTCATGTTGATGTATGGCAAAACCAACAAAATATTGTAAAGTAATTAGCCTCCAATTAAAATAAATAAATTTATATAAAAAAAATGAATATCATGGCAGCAGGTCCCATCAATTCATGGCAAATAGATTGGGAAACAGTTACAGACTTTATTTTCGTGGACTCCAAAATCACTGCAGATGGTGACTGCAGCCATGAAATTAAAAGACATTTGCTCCTTGAAAGAAAAGCTATGACAAACCTAGACAGCATATTAAAAAGCAGAGACATGCCTTTATGGACAAAGCTCCATCTAGTCAAAGGTACAGTTTTTCCATTTGTCATGTATGGATATGAGAGTTGGACTATAAAGAAAGCTGAGTGCCAAAGAACTGATGCTTTTGATCTGTGGTGTTGGAGAAGACTCTTGAGAGTCCCTTGGACTGCAAAAAGATTTAACCAGTCAATCCTAAAGGAAATCAGTTCTGAATATTCATTGAAAGGACTGATGCTGAAGCTGAAACTCCAATACTTTGGCCACCTGATGTGAAGAACTGACTCTTTGGAAAAGACTCTGATGCTGGGAAAGATTGAAGGTAGCAAGGGAAGGGGATGACCAAGGATGAGATGGTTGGATGGCATCACCAATTCAATGGACTTGGTTATGGACAGGGAAGCCTGACAGGCTGAAGTCCATGGCGTTGCAAAGAGTTGGACACGACTGAGCAAATGAACTGAACTGAACTGAAACTGAATCTCAATATCTTCAAGGAATACCTTTACCACTCAAACTAGACCTTCATGACATGAAGTGAGTAGGAAGATTGAAAATAATTTTGTGATAAGAGAACATCAAGAGCAAAGGTACATATGGCTGATATTTCATCCATCATTTGGATATTGGGAAGCACATCCATGTGATTGGAGTATAGAATGGGAAAGAATGAACAAGAATGTGATTTTCAAAATGTTCTAGATTTAGAGGTCCTTGATTGCTACGAGTTTGTACTTCTTACCAAAGATGATAATAAAAGGTTTTTGAAACTGCCCATCAGAAAAATAATGTATGGTAGAGTAAAAAAAAAAAAAAAAAAAGTTAAAATGATTTGATGAGGCAATTTCCTGTTAGAAAATTATGACTTGAACAGTTCTTTACATATATCAACATACATTTTCAAACCTCACTATGTTTCTTCCAACTTCATGAGAAAATTGAAATAATCAAAAGAGAAAATAGCATATGCACCCACATCCTCTGCCTCCTCCAGAGTCATCATGGATGACAGCTCTGTTCTCTCAAGCAAGTCTGTTTCTCCATTTCTGTACCGATTTCCATCTTCTCAGAGACTAGGCAATTTCTTGCCACTTCTAAATTATAAATTAGTTGGTTTCTTTTGAGCATTGCAATTAGTAAACAAATGTGTTGTTATTTATAAACACACATACACATGACTTTCTCTTGACCCACTTGCCCCACCTGCTATTACATATGCTGTTGTTTTCCCATTTACAATGAAAGTCCTGGAATACCTTTTCTATGCTATTGTCTTCAACTTTTCTTCTGTTTTTTTCTGAAATCCAGTCCAATTAGGCTTTTGTTCTCTTCTCTTATTCTCATGACTCTGCTGTTACCAAAATTACTGAAACCAAGGCTGACTTCCAGGTTTTGAATGCAATAGTCAATTGCATGAGCCTCTTTTCAAGGAGTTGATCACTTCTCATTAATATAGGCTCCCTGGTGGCTCAGGTTGGTAAGACCTAGGTTTGATCCCCCACTCCAGTATTCTTGCTTGAAGATTTCCATGGACAGAGGAGCCTGGTGGGCTACAGTCTATGGGGTCACAAACAGATATGACTGAGTGACTAACACTTTTCACACTTTTCTCATTAATTTTTTTTTCACTTGGATTACAGGACTGTCTTGGTTTTCTTTCTGAGATGGATTGATTCTTCAGTATCCTAACTCTCCCTTTTCTTCATTAACTCTTAAATTGGAACACCTCAGAATTAAGTCTTTACATCATCTATATCTCTACTTATATGCATTCCTTTTGTGATCTTGACTGGTCTCATGGCTTTAATCATTGTGCCAATAATTCTTAAATTTATAGTTCTCATCTAGACCTTTTTTTCTAAAGGGGTCACCAACTCTGTGCATCCAATTCTTTCCTTGATATTTCAATTTGCTACATCTAATTTAACATCTCAAAAAACTGACCTTTGATCTTCACAATGAAAATGAAATGAAACAGCAAAAGAAGGCACTCATAACCTTCTGAATCTTAGTTGATGCCAACTAACCTTTCAGTTGCTTAGGTCCTAACTACAGAGGCCTCCTTTAACTAATTTTTTCCTTGAAATGCATTTAGATTGCCAGACAACTTGTTACTTCTTTCAAGATATGCATAAAGCTTCCACTATCCATGACTTCCACTAAATTACCACTGTCCAACACCATTGTTTCTAGCCCAAGTTCCTTTATAATATCCTAACATGTTTTTCTGCTTCTAGCTTCGCGTTTTTAAGTTATTCTCAAACTAAATGCAGAGTGATGCTTTGAAATCATACTCGGCAAATAGTTCTCCGTGTCCTTTAGAGAGGAAAAAAATAGAACCAAACAAAGACCTCATCAGGGCTCATGGAGAGTGTGCTTTTCACTGGCTGTGTTTTCACCCCACTCCAGTTCTCTTGCCTGGAAATTCCCATGGACAGAGGAGCCTGGTGGGCTGCAGTCCATGGGGTCATGAAGAGTCGGATATGACTGAGTAACATCACTTTCATTTTTCACTTTTATGCACTAGAGAAGGAAATGGCAGCCCACTCCAGTGTTCTTGCCTGGAGAATCCCAGGGACAGGGGAGCCTGGTGGGCTGCTGTCTTTGGGGTTGCACAGAGTTGGACACGAGTGAAGTGACTTAGCAGCAGCAGCAGCAGCAGCAACCATCCCTTCACTCTGTCAGGAACATTGGCCTCTTTCTTCTGAATGTCACTTTGGTTACAGCCTGCACACAAAGTCTTGACTGGATTCTCACTTGGTCACTGGTACTTACTCAGATCACTCTGCTTAATATTGCATCATACTCACCCCCAAGTACATCCTCTGCCAATCCATGTCCCCTGTTCAGTTCAGTTCAATCACTCAGTCATGTCCAACTCTTTGTGACTCCATGAACCACAGCACACCAGGATTCCCTGTCCATCACCAACTCCCGGAGTCCACTCAAACCCGTGTCCATCGAGTTGGTGATGCCATCCAACCATCTCATCCTC
>SJYX01024846.1:316017-329859 GCA_006410675.1 Oreotragus oreotragus
CATCCAGCCTGGCGTTTTACATGATGTACTCTGCATATAAGTTAAATAAGCAGGGTGACAATATACAGCCTTGATGTACTCCTGTTCCTATTTGGAACCAGTCTATTGTTCCAGGTCCAGTTTTAACTTTTGCTTCCTGATTTGCATACAGCATTCTCAAGAGGCATGTTCCCTGTACATAAGCTTTCTTCTTCTCTTAACAATTGTAACTTTCTAAAAAATAGTTTTCTCATGCTTATTGACTAATCTCACTACTAGAATATATGCTTTCTAAGGCAGAGGATCTATGTTTTTCTTTTATATTATTTTCTTTGCTATTATGTTCTAAATACCTAGAATAGCATGCATTCAATATAATGGGCCTTCAAATAACGGTTGAACTAACTTGAATTTCAAAGCAACTGAATTTATCAAACAACTAGGAAAATTGTGATTATAACTTTATCAAATAAATAATGTAGATGGTGAAACTGATTAGACAGCATCTATTCTGCTGCTTCATAAACCCACAAAAGGCAAGAAAAAGGCAAAGCAAGAAGTGAATTTTGACAAAAAGTGTGACATGGGTGTCTTTGTGATCATCAAAACTAGAATCAGGAAGTTTAACAGATAGACAAGGATGACACATTTTGCCTACTTGAGAACTGTAAGACTAGGAATTTCTCTCATCCTGAATTCCAATACACAGAAGGCATAAGCAAATAATAAAATATCATTTTCTTAATTAAAAAATATTCAGAGATAAATATGATATAATTCTTAAATAGTCCCAGTATTTACTGCCTAGAATTAAAATATTATATAGGTAGACATTTTTAGGGAATACTGTGTGCTAGCTTACTCTTTTCAGATTCCCTTTTGGCACCTTTTCCTCTCAGTTTTTTAGCTTCTTATCCATTCTTGTTTGTGTCTTCACTCAGAATATCTCGTCATTGTTCACTTAGGCCTACTAACTGTCAGACAGTATTCTGAACAATACAGACACAGCCTCTTGTCATGGAGCTGACATTTTAACATGTCCAGATGATAATTAAGTAAAGAGATAAGATAATTTCAGATGCTGATATATGTCATGAAGGTAATAGAATGGGTGTTGTAATGGAGAATAATTGGCAGATGAGTTACTATATTAAGACAGTTGACCAAGTAAAGATGTCAGAGAAGATAGTGTTTGAGTTATAATTTGAAGAAAGAAAAAGAATCCAAGATAATTCAAAACAAGAATATTGGGAACAAGACTGGCAAAGTCAGACAAAATTAAATCAATGGGCTAAATTTAATACTGAGTGTGAAACTCAAAAGTAACATGCTGAAAATTTTTACTACTTGTGGCTAATCCTGTCTGCCTCCTTGGTTTCTTCACCACAGAAAGTACCACAGCTTACTCACTTATTCAACTAAAAACCTGAAAGTTACCCTTAAAGTGGTTGTCTTCTTTCATGCTTTTGTTTTGCGTTCATTCAACCCACCAATCTATTCTATAATCACAATAGATCCCAAACCTGTGCACATCTCTTAAGCTGTGTTGACTTATCTCACACACTAGCAAAGCAATGCTAAAAATTCTCTAAGCTAGGCTTCAACAGTATGTGAACTGAGAACTTTCAGATGTTCAAGCTGGATTCAGAAAAAGCAGACAAACCAGAGATCAAATTGTTAACATCTGTTGGATCATAGAAAAAGCAAGAGAATTCCAGAAAAGCATCTACTCCTTTATTGACTAGACTAAAGCCTTTGACTGTGTGAATCACAACAAATGGTGGAAAATTCTTAAAGAGATGGAAATACCAGACCACCTTTCCTGCATCCTGAGAAATCTGTACAGAGGTCAAGAAGAAATAGTTAGAACTGGACATTGAGCAATGGACTGATTCCCAGTTGGGAAAGGAGTATGTCAAGGCTATATATTGTCACCCTGCTTATTTGACTTATATGCAGAGTACATCATGAGAAATGCCAGACTGGATGAAGCACAAGCCAGAATCAAGATTGCTGGGAGAAATATCAGTAACCTCAGATATGAAGATTACACCACCCTTATGACAGAAAGCAAAGAGGAACTAAAGAGCCACTTGATGAAAGTAAAAGAGGAGAGTGAAAAAGCCAGCTTCAAACTGCATTCAAAAAATGAAGATCATGGCATCTTTCATGGAAATGGAGGGGAAACAATGGAAACAGTGAGAGATTTTATTTTCTTGGGCTCCAAAATCACTGTAGATGGTGACTGCAACCATGAAATTAAAAGACACCTGCTCCTTGGAAGAAAAGCTATGACCAACCTAGACAGCATATTAAAAAGCAGAGACATTACTTTACTGTCAAAAGTCCATCTAGTCAAAGCTATGGTTTTTTTCAGTAGCCTTATATGGATGTGAGAGTTGGACCATAAAGAAAACTATGCACTGAAGAAATGATGCTTTTGAACTGTGGTGTTGGAGAAAACTCTTGAGAGCCCCTTGGACTGCAAGGAGATCCAGCCAGTCCATCTTAAAGGAAATCAGTCCTGAACAATCATATAACATAAAGTAGCAAATGCTGTGTAAAGGCTTACTAGGTATTTATTAGGTACAGTTATAAGGTTTTTTTTTGTTTTGTTTTCACTTAGTTATTCCTCACAATATTCCTGTGTAGTTATGTGTTATTGTTACTGTTACTCTAATTGTATCAATGAGTAAAACTAAAATTCAGAATTTCCTACCTTGAACAAAGATACGCATATGGTAAGGGTGAAACTACAGTTCAAATCCACCCAGTGAAACTGGTGGTCAAATTTAATTGCTCCATATCACTATCTCTATGGAAAGAGAGGCAATATAAGATTAGCTTCATGATAACCAGTTTAGACTACTAGGCAAGTGAGACAAGAAATAATAAATAACATGACCTATTATGGCATTTTAAAAATGTTCTGATTAGACTCCCTGCTTGAAAGGACAGAACTGGAGAAGAGGATCAAAGCTTGAGAATTAAATGAAGTAACTCCAGGATGGCATAACTGAGCCTCTGGACTCAGGTGGAGAGTTGCAATGCCTACATCACCTTTTAAATTTTGAGGGTGAATGGCCATCGTGTCACATACACAAAAAAAGTGTACTTTATATCAGGTCATTGCACATCAAAAGACTAAGATTGTCTGACCTTGGAGACCTGAGGACCTTGAATTCAGCCTCTAAATTATTGGCGGGGGGGCAGCAGTCATCTTGGTTAAGTAGCAGCAGCAGTAGTCGAGATTACACAATTCAGGGGAATTATTTTGCATATGAAACAGATTTAGAGTTATATGATTTTACGATTAGTTGTAAAGTGGGGTTGGAAATACTCCTCATTTTATCTTTTGCTGAGATGAATATCACACATAATAAGGTTTGCTAAGGGTCAGTTAACAATTTTATGTCTTTTAATATTATATCCTGAATGCAGAAAGCCAATCTGAATAGTCCAGAATTATTGGGCTAACTTTCTTCCATAACAGAATGTGTTTTTGCTACTTCTGATTGTGCAGTAATTATCGCATCTCCACTTTGTCTGTGTAGACACAGCCAGCATTAACTTTTATGGGGTGTGAAATCAAGCAAACTGGAACTAATTGAAGTGTTAGTCAACACTGTACTGAAATTGAATAAAGTATGATTCATATGGCTCAGATAATAATTGAAATACACATCTCATTCCAGATAACCTTATTTGCAAAGTAATCAATGTGCGTTATGTCATAAGAATGAGCAAGTATCTTTATGTGTGTATAACTATCTATTCATCTCTCTATAGATATGGCTACACATGGGTGTAAACCTATTATCTGAGTCAGAATGTACCAGAAACTTACAACATTATAAAGAAATAGGATAGCCTAATGTTAAATATGAGTCAGACAGATTTTGGTACAAATGTAACTGCAAGACTTTTGGTAATTCATTGTTTGCAAAATACAGATAATAATACCTATTTCAGAGTTTAAATAATTACTATAAATACAAAGCCAGGACAGACAATGAACTAAACAAATGGTGCCACATTAAGAAAACAGAGCCGTGACTCAGTCCAATAAAACATGTAAGCCTATATCGATAAAAGTATATTCAATTAGTTTCCTTGTCACAGCTCATTTCCTCATTTCCTTGCCAGGGTGTCATCAGGTCAGTCTAGTTGCTCTTACTAGGGGACAATTTTGCCTTCCAAGTGACTTCTGGGAATGGCGTTTTGGCTTACTGTGCCTTGAGAGAGAGTGGTTGCTACTTGGGTCCAGTGGGCAGAGGCCGGAGATGATGCTAAACGTGCTGCAATGAACAGGAGACCTGCACCCAGCAAGTAATCATCTGCTCCAGAACGTCAGTGCTTCGGACATTGGGAAACCCTGGATTAATCTTGATGTATTTGAAGTTTATAATGATCACATTGCATCAAGAATTCCATAATTATTGTGCCTACTAATATGTCAGACTGAATATTATCAATACAACACTTAGAAGGCAAGGGCCTTTTCTTCATGGTGGTTCCAGTGCCTATCTGCTACATTTTTCCTGTCCCTCTTCCATCCTCAAATATTCTTCTTCTCAGGGCATAGCCACCTTTTCAGAATTTCTGGGAACCAATTTGTGACCTCTCCAAGCTTTACTTATCTTCTCTTTTCCAAATATCTGCCCTAGTAGTCTGTATCACACAATTTAGTACCTACTTATGTACCATCATGGATAGTTCACTAATTATTTTAGGTACAGTAATACTATCGCCACAAAAGAACCTTAATTAGAAATCACAGCTATATTCCCAAATCCTTATTTATTGATTAATTTATAAAGCAAGGATGAACTCTCCATTCATGCTTTTAGATGTGCAAAAATCTAACATTTAAAAAATATAACTGAAGTAACTTTTTATAGTGAGTCATTTTATCTGGCAATGAAAAACTTAATGTTATCAATTCAGTATAAATTCAATTGCTTGAGAGTTTCCCAGTTGTTTCAGGATAAATTGATCAAAGGCAGCTCTGCATCTTCCAAACTTCTCCCTAGTAAGTCATTTGGCTTCTGCGATATTTATGTCACCTGAGGTGGGAGACTGGAGTGGGCTGGGTGCAGATGTGTGAACAGCTCATGCTTTCCTCATCTCAGCTAAAATAATATAGCCTGCTAGTTCAGGGCACTTTCAGGTCTGAGAAAAGAAAGGGCTCTTCTCATCCTCATCAAGGAGCAGAGAGATTCCACGAGGCTGACCTATGCCTCCTTTCTCTTATCTCTCCCCTTTAGGCTGTGGTTGCCCCTGCTCCATGGAGGGTGGACATGTGATCTCTTCACCAGCACACCCAGGACTGACCTACATTGTTTTACTTTTCTCTTTAATTCTCTCTTTATTTGAAATGATTTTCACAGGGCTGGGGGTGTCCTACGTGTGTGTGTTTATGGAGGAGGGGGATAGAGAAAAGGAGATTTGCAGCAAATATTTGTTTTGCCTATTTCTTAGCCTTTCCTTGCATGCAGCATGTCACTTCTGAAACCCATGTCTTTTCCAACACTTAAAATACAAGTTTTGAAGTCTAATGTCCAAACATAGTCACTTTAGGGTCTGCTTTGACTCCTGAGTCTGAGCAATGGAGAGAGCCCAGAGTGATCAGAAGTACAGGAAAAATCAGATCTACAAACTTTCCATAAAGCATTTTGCAGCATATGGTGACAATGGACCAACTTTTCTATACCTCCTTCTATTGCTGGATATCCACTGGAAGGACTGACGCTGAAGGTGAAATTCCAATACTCTGGCCACCTGATGTAAAGAGCTGACTCATTAGAAAAGACCCTGAGGCTGGGAAAGATTGAAGGCAGGAGGAGCAGGGTATATGACAGAGGACAAGATGGTTGGATGACATCACTGACTTAATGGGCCTGAGTTTGGGCATACTCTGGGAGATGGTGAAGGACAGGAAAGTCTGACATGCTGCAGTCCTTGGGGTCTCAAAGAGTCAAACACCACTGAGCGACTGAAAAACAACTTATTTGCCATTGCTCCTCCCCAATTACTTGTGCAATTTGTTTCTGGGTTTCACCTCTGGAGGTTTCCATATGTCTAAAATTGTCAGTTTGTCTTTTTCTCTGTAGACACACTCTTCCTTCAGATGTGCTTTAATGTACATTCCTATATGCAGGGAATTGTACATAAATTATTCCATTTCTAATGAAACAATTGATAACTTTGTGAAAGCTTTATTTAGTTTTTTATTTTACTTTCTCAGTTTTATTTCTAAAATCAGGGCTGTTTGTCTAACAGAACAGTGGCATTTAGCACACTGTGGGAATATAATAATCAATTGCATTTATGGTTATATATGTAATGCATACAAGCATTTGTCCTTCTAATATTGTCTATTAAGTGAAATAATAAAAGCCCTTGAATTAGTTTAATACTGCTTGAGCAATGCTATAGTTTCTTTGTAAATATCCAGTACAAAAAGAAAGCTGAATATGGAAGATTTATGATGACAACAGTTTTCTTATTTGAATATGTACGTTATAGGCTTTCCATATTCTGCATCCTCAATACATCCATTTAATGGTGTCATAAATATTTGAGTACTAATGTGAATCTGTTCATCCCTTTGTACAAGCAATTTCATTTTCTTTTCTTCCTGGGATAGTACCAATTGCCCATCTCCGCATACCTCTAAACAAAAGCAATTCAGTCTCCCACAATTTTTCACCTGATGCTCGTCATAAGCAGCCAGAAAAATGGAATCTTCTTGTTAATGTCATCATTTGCATAGTTATTAGTATTCCTGTGCATCATTGCCTCAGAGAATGAGAGAAAAGTGACATTATATTTTATTCAATCAAGAAACAATCAGTGTCAAAAGCCTGATGTCCAGATCTAACCTTTTAATTATAGTTTCCTTCCAAATGGGACTGTACTGTGAGGCGCAAAACCTTATCCTTCAGTAAAAACAAAGAAAGCTTACACTTTACAGGAGAAATCCACAACAGGACTCCTTTTGAACACAAGAATAGAAATTACGTGCATGTTTCTCCAGGGAAACTGTTGGTCCCGCACACTCCTGAAATCAAATATTTCTATGAGTGTTCACTGATGATGTGATTGCCTGTTTTACCGCTTGATTAGGTCAATGCTGCCATTGCAATCTGGTATCACTTTACCAGCAAGGCAATTTTACACAATTAATTTCCTTCTTTAAAGGAAGCAATAAAAGACAGGCAATTGGAAACCTCACAACTTATAACTAGCATCCTTTACTAACTAGTGCACACATCTGCAAACAGAAATATCTTCCTGTGTGTACACTAACACACGTGCATTCAGTTTTTAAATGATGATGGGGTTTTCACAGATCCATTATTAACCTCCTTGTAAGAAACAAACAACAAGCAAAAGATAGAGCTGTGAAGAGTAAAGAGCTCAGATTGACTCACATCTCAAACTCCTCTTAAGGTACTTTTGGATTCTTGGGGATTTAAGAGTGTGGTTGTAATATGCAAAGGTGAAAAAAAGAGGAGTAAAATACCGGAAAGTAACACAGTGTGAAGAAAGAATCTCATATCTAATTCATGCCTTGGCAAATATTGTATGCATTGATTTCATAATTATTTTGTCTTTTTTTAAAAAAAAGTTAAAAGGCCACTTATAGTGCTATAAAGAAAAACATAAGCTCTTTTTTCTCTTATGTGGACATACTTTGCTTTTTGGACATCCTTTTACTGTCAATACTTACATCTGTTGTTTAAAAAGCTATTCGTGGTGCAATTGCTTTTTAAATGCAAACCCATATGTGTGATCTCTAGAGGAACTGGTAAATTTCACCAAATGGGCATTCCTAAATTACATGCCATCTGTAGCTAGTGAAGAGAGGACTAAACCTGCTCAGCTGTGATTTTGCACCAATGTTTCCATCATTTTGATTGGCTCTAGGGAAATCATCTGTTTCTGGCATGAACTTTTCTAACCCGAACAGGTTATTATGGTCTGCTTGAGTTGCATTGGCTCAAATAATATTAATTTTTGGCACTTGTTAGAACTCATTCCGGAGAAGGCAATGGCAACCCACTCCAGTACTCTTGTCTGGACAATCCCATGCGCGGAGGAGCCTGGTGGGCTGCAGTGCATGAGGTCGCACAGAGTCGGACATGACTGAGCGACTTCACTTTCATTTTTCACTTTCATGCATTGGAGAGGGAAATGGCAACCCACCCCAGTGTTCTTGCCTGGAGAATCCCAGGGACGGGGGAGGCTGGTGGGCTGCCATCTATGGGGTCGCACAGAGTCGGACATGACTGAAGCGACTTACCAGCAGCAGCAGCAGCAGCAGAACTCATTCGGCTTTCCACGTTGGTTTCTTTACCACACCTTACCATTGTGACGTAAAAATCCTGTTTTGTTTGATTTTTTAGGTTTCAAACCAGTGAAGAGATAGTAAAAGTAATTCCATTTCCTACATAGGGTAGTTTAAACTGTTGAAAGAAAAAAATAAACCTCCAGACTGCACATTCTAACAGTTGAAATACCTTAGTAAAAATTGCCACATTATACAACTGAAAGCTCATGGGTAAGAGATCATGTTGGAAAAACAATGCAGGACGGTAAATTTCTAATATACATTTTTTGCTAATGCTCCCTTGCAAATACAGAAGAAAGAACACTTCACTTTTTTCAGTTTAGAGATATTTCACACTTTTTTTTTTTTTTTTGCCAAAGGCCATTTTAGGCTCATGTATTTTAAATTGCAGATAAAGTCCCAAAACATCAATGTACATTTAAACTCTGAACTGAAATTATAGGTATTATTTCAATGACTGTTGTTGAATTTTTACATACAAAATAATTTGCAGTTGAAGAAAGAAGTCATTCTAATTAAATCACTTCCTCCCTCTTGCTTTTAATTCATCCTAATATTTTTTTTTAAATTTTACTTTATTTTACTTTACAGTACTGTATTGGTTTTGCCATACATCAACATGAATCCGCCACAGGTGTACATGTGTTCCCAATCCTGAACCCCCCTCCCACCTCCCTCCCCACACCATCTCTCTGGGTCATCCCAGTGCAGGAGACAGGATGCTTGGGGCTGGTGCACAGGGATCATCCTAACATTTTTTGTAGAGATTTGAAACATGAGCAAAGTCAAAATATTAACAAGACAACTATTTTGACTTTGTAATATAACCATAAGTAGCGTGCTAATATATTTTTTTCCACTGCTTTCTATAATAACTCCGAAGTATCTTCCTTTGGCTTGAATCAAAGCAGATGGCTGGCTTGTGTATATATAAGAGCAAAGGGTTCTGTGGCCAGAGATACAGGAAATAGGAAGGTCAGCATGGATCACAGTGAGAAATGTCAATGCCATGAGTGTAGGAAAGAAGTGGATTGATTGAAACTTACACTTATAACCATCATGGCAGACAGCAGTAAGGAGGGAAGTAGAGAAGACAGAAAAAAAAGTACACCAAAAGTCAAATGAATAGTGGTTTGAAAGGCCAGGGGAAATGCAGGCATGCTATTCAACACTGATTAGAAGCATATCATTTCCCTGAAGTCTTTTTGAAATTCTAGTTTCTAACCCTCCATTTTTTCAAAGGATATCTATCAGGGCCAGTGCAGAGAGCTGGCTCACTAGGACTACAACAGAGCAAGAGAATATGAAGGGGAAAAGTATAGAATTAGACATTATAAAATCTTTTTAAAAATAGCACAATTAATTGTGTCAGAAACATTTATCAAAATACACCCTGGATCTTTACATCTTTACTCTCATCTCTACACAGATCTTCTTTACATGGCATCAGCATATGAAATAACACTGATGTCATCTCTTGTATGATTTAATTTATGGTATAAATTACCTAGAAATGTTTTAATGGAATTTTGGTTGAAAACTGGCAAGAAGAGCAAGTTAACATTTCCAGAATATGTGGAAGATAAGGATTTGATCCATGATCTCTTTTTCTTAGGTACAAGCAATGATCCTTGAATGTGGTCATTCTCTAGTCAGTAAATCCTGGATTCACAATGTAATTAACCTGCCAGAATTGTATTGGAAATTTAAGATCTTTTAGCAATAATTAATAATTTAAAAATCTTGCAATTTGGGATTCACACATATATTTAATTTAGCTAATGGAAAACTCACTTAATACTTTCTACTCATTACATAGTAAACCTCATGTAGAAAAAGAACAAATGAATTTTCCAAGTATTATCCTCAATTATCTCTCACATAACCTTATTAAGGGGACATTTGTCTGCCATTTCTCCTTATACACACACCCACACATAAGGGAAAGATGATGGTATCCTGTCTAACAAATATTGTTGAAGCTAGTATACATAGAAACCAGATATTCATGGCTAAATAGAAAACAGAATAGAGAAATACATACAGCAAAGGTGTAACTGTAGAGGAAAGAACTCCAAGGGGAAAATTCTGCAAAGATAGAAGTAGGACCTTAAGCCTCAGCATATATCATGTATCTGATCTCTTAGGAGCAGAGCCAAAGGGATGAAGGAGAGGAAAAGAGGATGATAATATTTTCTGATCTTTTGAAATATGATATTTGTATTCTGTAACATGAATGATCAATATTTTGTGTAGATCTGCTTTATAATCTCTGCTAAATCCATCATTCAAACGTAGCTTCAGGTATCTTAGTAAGCAACAAGTGACAAAATTACCAGCTACAATAGAGGTGAAATTATTGATTTGCTTACATTTTTGCTTAAAGGAAATCACAAGTATAGTTGTGGTCATTTACAATGTGTTTAGCCTTCTTTGGGAAGAATCTTGAAATATTCATATTTGAGAAAGTATTATTGAGAAAACAGAGGGATTCCTATTCTTTTTTTTTTTTTTTTTTTGCTGAACCTAGCTTCAACTATGTCTTTGGCTTGATTATACAGCCATTGTTATTGTTGTAAATTCCCAGCTGTGAGAGAAAAGAGTGTGGTGTTCAATTTGTCTTAGGAAAAAAAATGTGAATGTATACTTCTATTTGTGGAGGGTGGTGATTGTGGTGTGGTGTGTGTGTGTGTGTGTGTGTATTTGCCTGGTGAAGACTTAAAACACACTTAGACAATTAACAGAAGACTATAAACAGATAGCTAGAAATTGTGTATACTAAATAAAAGTTATTTTCTTGTCTCCAGTGGCAGTACCACACTTGGAAAATTATATTCAGTTCTAGAAACAAACCATTGAAATCATGATCACACCATCGTGATTATCTGGGTCGTGAAGATCTCTTTTGTACAGTTCCGTGTATTCTTGCCACCTCTTCTTAATATCTTCTGCTTCTGTTAAGTCCATACCATTTCTGTCCTTTATCGAGCCCATCTTTGTATGAAATGTTCCCTTGGTATCTCTAATTTTCTTGAAGAGATCTCTACTCTTTCTCATTCTGTTGTTTTCCTTTATTTCTTTGCATTGATTGCTGAGGAAGGTTTTCTTATCTCTCCTTGCTATTCTTTGGGACTCTGCATTCAGATGCTTATATCTTTCCCTTTCTCCTTTGCTTTTCACTTCCTTTCTTTTCATAGGTATTTGTAAGGCTTCCTCAGACAGCCATTTTGCTTTTTTGCATTTCTTTTTCTTGGGGATGGTCTTGATTCCTGTCTCCTGTACAATGTCACAAACTTCCGTCCATAGTTCATCAGGCACTCTGTCTAGCAGATCTAGTTCCTTTAATCTATTTGTCATTTCAACTGTATAGTCATAAGGGATTTTATTTAGGTCATACCTACATGGTCTAGTGGTTTTCCCTACTTCAATTTAAGTCTGAATTTAGCAATAAGGAGTTCATGATCTGAGCCACAGTCAGCTCCCAGTCTTATTTTTTCTGACTGTATAGAGCTTCTCCACTTTGGCTGCAAAGAATATAATCAATCTGATTTTGGTGTTGACCATCTGGGATATCCATGTGTAGAGTCTTCTCTTGTGTTGTTGGAAGAGGGTGTTTGCTATGATCAGTGTGTTCTCAGGCAGAACTCTATGAGCCTTTGCCCTGCTTCATTCTGTACTGCAAGGCCAAATTTGCCTGTTACTCCAGGTGTTTCTTGACTTCCTGCTTTTGCATTCCAATCCCCTGTAATGAAAAGGACACTTGTAGTGTTTTCCAAGGATGAGGTAGGAGCCCATCCTTATCCTTCTTTATCCTTGTTACTGCACTTACCCACGTCCAAGGTAAGAGAAACCCAAGTAGGACTGTAGGCACTGAGAGAGGAGATCAGAGGGGAGATTGAAAGTACAACCACAGACAACTAGCCAATCTGATCACTTGGACCACAGCCTTGTCTAAATCAGTGAAACAAAGCCATGTCATGTGGGGCCACCCAAGAAAGCTGGGTCATGGTGGAGAAGTCTGACAGAATGTGGTCCACTGGAGAAGGGAATGGCACACCACTTCAGTATTCTTGCCTTGACAACCCTATGAACACTATGAAAAGGCACTGAAAGATAAACTTCCCAGGTCGGTAGGTGCCCAGTATGCTACTGGAGATCAGTTTAGTTCAGTTCAGTCGCTTAGTTGTGTCCGACTCTTTGTGACCCCACGAATTGCAGTACGCCAGGCCTCCCTGTCCATCACCAACTCCTGGAGTTCACCCAAACTCATGTCCATTGAGTAGGTGATGCCATCCAGCTATCTCATCCTCTGTCATCCCCTTCTCCTCCTGCCCACAATTCCTCCCAGCATCAGAGTCTTTTCCAATGAGTCAACTCTTCGCATGAGGTGGCCAAAGTACTGGAGTTTTAGCTTTAGTGTCAGTCCTTCCAAAGAACACCCAGGAGAGATCTCCTTCAGAATGGACCGGTTGGATCTCCTTTCAGTCCAAGGGAATCTCAAGAGTCTTCTCCAACACCACAGTTCAAAAGCATCAGTTCTTTGGCACTCAGGTTTCTTCACAGTCCAACTTTCACATCCATACATGACCACTGGAAAAACCTTGAGTAGACGGATCTTTGCTGGCAAAGTAATATCTCTGCTTTTTAATATGCTATCTAGGTTTCCTTTCTAGGAGTAAGCATCTTTTAATTTCATGGCTGCAGTCACCATCTGCAGTGAGTTTAGAGCTGCGCAAAATAAAGTCTGACTCTGTTTCCACTGTTTCCCCATCTATTTCCCCTAAAGTGATGGGACCAGATGCTATGATCTTAGTTTTCTGAATGTTAAGCCTTAAGACAACTTTTTCACTCTCCTCTTCCATTTTCATCAACAGACTTTTTAGTTCTTTATTGCTTTCTGCCATAATGGTGGTATCATCTGCATATCTGAGGTTATTGATATTTCTTCTGGCAATCTTGATTCTAGCTTGTGCTTTTTCCAGCCCAGAGTTTCTCATGATGTACTTGGCAGAGAAGTTAAATAATCAGGGTGACAATATACAACCTTATATGATATAATACACGTTTCCATGCCATTCCCCAAAACAATATTGTAAAGTAATTTGCCTCCAATTAAAATAAAAAATTTAAATTAAAAATATATGTATACAGCCTTGACATACTCCTTTTCCTTTTTAGAACCAGTCTGTTCCATGTCCTGTTCTAACTGGTGCTTCCTGACCTGCATATAGGTTTCTCAAGAGACAGGTCAGGTGGTCTGGTATTCCCATCTCTTTCAGAATTTTCCACAGTTTATTGTGATCCACACAGTCAAAGGATTAGGCAGAAGCAATAAAGCCAAAATAGATGTTTTCTGGAATTCTCTTGCTTTTTTGATGATCCAGCAGATGTTGGCAATTTGATTTCTGGTTCCTCTGCCTTTCCTAAAACCAGCTTGAACATCTGGAAGTTCATGGTTCACATATTACTGAAGCCTGGCTTGGAGAATTTTGAGCATTACTTTATTA
>SJYX01024846.1:350243-360683 GCA_006410675.1 Oreotragus oreotragus
TGAAAAGATTTACTATGCACTACCTTAGCTATTCAAGGTATTTTAATAATGAGTAGACAGGCAAACATTGTTTGGAACCTGCCTCTAAGCAGATGTTTATAAATGCTTTAGTTTTAATAGTCTGCTGTTCAACATCATGAGAAACACTGGCTGGAGGAAGCACAAGCTGGAATCAAGACTGCCAGGAGAAATATGAATAACCTCAGATATGCAGATGACACTACCCTTATGGCAGAAAGTGAAGGATAACTAAAGAGCCTCTTGATGAAAGTGAAAGAGGAGAGTGAAAAAATTGGCTTAAAGCTCAACATTCAGAAAACTAAGATCATGGCATCTGGTCCCATCACTTCATGGGAAATAGATGGGCAAACAGTGGAAACAGTGTCAGACTTTATTTTGGTGGGCTCCAAAATCACTGCAGATGGTGATTGCAGCCATGAAATTAAAAGACGCTTACTCCTTGGAAGGAAAGTTGTGACCAACCTAGACAGAATATTAAAAAGCAGAGACATTTACTTTGCCTACAAATGTCTGTCTAGTCAAAGCTATGATTTTTCCAGTAATCATGTATGGATGTGAGAGTTGGACTATAAAGAAAGCTCAACACTGAAGAATTGATGTTTTTGAACTGTGGTGTTGGAAAAGACTTGAGAGTCCCTTGGACTGCCAGGAGATCCAACCAGTCCATTCTAAAGGAGATCAGTCCTAAGTGTTCATTGGAAGGACTGATGTTGAAGCTGAAACTCCAATACTTTGGCCACCTGATGTGAAGAGAGCTGACTCATTTGAAAAGACCCTGATGCTGGGTAAGATTGAAGGCAGGTGAAGAATGGGACAACAGAGGATGAGATGGTTGGATGGCATTACCGAATCAATGGACATGAGTTTGGGTGGACTTTGGGAGTTGATGATGGACAGGGAAGCCAGGTGTGCTGCAGTTCATGGGATCATAAAGGGTCAGACACAACTGAGTGACTAAAGTGAATTGAACTGAACTGTTCTACTTTGAGTTATATTTGTATTTTCTAAATCTTCAAGTTTCTGAATTTTCATTTTTCTTTTCTTCTTGGAAATATTCAGGTCTTTTAAAATCATCTTTTTCTTAAGATCAGGTAAAAATCCATCCAATGATGCTTAGTACACATTACTAGTGTTCTGTTTTCCAACATTTTCTCCTTAAACAACATTATTTGCCTTCCAAATTATGATGGGAGACATTAATAGTAATTTCACGATTGCAAAAACTGAATTACTTTCCTTCTAGATTTAATATCAGTTAGTTCGTTCATCACTCACAGCAGTGGTGCTAAGGCAATGACAAAAATTTTGTATTGATAACACACCATATCTGGGTTGCAGTTTCTATATCAGCCATAAAGTCCTGATTATTTTAAACAGTTTTTTAAAAACAAGGTTTCTTTTGACTAACTCCTTGAAAAAGGAGAAAACATCATTGCCTCAACTAACATTTTCTTTAAAGCTGCAAAATAAAGTTACAAATTCCATATTAAAAAAATTCTCAAAAAATTCCAAGTATTTAAAACAATAATAACTCAAATTAAGGGTAACAATTCTTTGTGTCAGTCAAGTGGTTTCTCACTTTTCTCTGTAAATAAAATCAAAACAGGAACAAATTAATTCGCCAGTGATAAATCATTATGCTGCTGCTGCTGCTAAGTCACTTCAGTCATGTCCGACTCCTGTCTCTTATACACATCTAGATGTGTATAAGAGACAGTNTCTCTGTAAATAAAATCAAAACAGGAACAAATTAATTTGCCAGTGATAAATCATTATGCTGCTGCTGCTGCTAAGTCACTTCAGTCATGTCCGACTCTGTGTGACCCCATAGACGGCAGCCCACCAGGAGCCCCCATCCCTGGGATTCTCCAGGCAAGAATACTGGAGTGGGTTGCCATTTCCTTCTCCAATGCACGAAAGAGAAAAGTGAAAGTGAAGTCACTCAGTCTCTCCGACTGTTAGCGACCCCATGGACCTCAGCCCACCAGGCTCCTCTGTCCATTGGATTTTCCAGGCAAGAGTACTGGGGTGGGGTGCCATTGCCTTCCCCGGATAAATCATTATAAATGATGTTTAATAATAGGTCACTTCATACATTAAAAAACTCTTTATAAAGTGAAAATCTGAGTCAAATCTTCCTTTCAGATGAGTATGTGACTTCAGATATTCTTGTTATTCATTCGCTAATGTGTGTCAACTCTTTGTGGCCCCATGGACTGCAGCATGGCAACCTCCCTTGTCCTTCACCATCTCCTGGAGTTTGCTTGAGTTCATGTCCATTGAGTTGGTGATACTATCTAACCATCTCAGCCTATGCTGTTCCTTCTCTTTTTGCCTTCAGGCTTCCCCAGAATCAGGGCCTTTCCCAACGAGTCTGTTGGTCACATCATGTGGCCAAAGTATTGGAGCTTCAACTTCAGCATCAGTCCTTCCAATGAATATTCAGGATTGATTTTCTTTAGGATTGATTACTTTGATCTTGCAGTTCAAGGAACTTTCAGGAGTCTTCTCCAGCATCACGGTTCAAAATTATCAATTCTCTAGCACTCAGCCTTCTTTATGGTCCAACTCTCACATCCATACATACATGACTATTGGAAAAACCATAGTTTTGACTAGACAAAGCTTTGTCAGCAAAATGATGTCTTTGCTTTTTAATACTCTGTCTAGGATTGTCATAGCTTTCCTTCCAAGGAGCAAATATCTTTAAATTTCATGATGCAGTCACCATCTGCAGGGATTTAGGAGCCCAAGAAAATAAAATCTGTCACTACTTTCACTTTTACCCCTTCTATTTGCCATGAAGTGATGGGACCAGGTGCCACGAGCTGTTTTATTAATGCTGAGTTTCCAGTCAACTTTTTCACTCTCCTCCTTCATCCTTATCAAGAAACTCTTTAGCTTCTCTTCATTTTATGCCATTAAAGTGGTATCATCCACATATCTGAGGTTGTTGATATTTCTTCTGGCAATCCTGATTCCAGCTTGTGATTCATGCAGCCTGACATTTCACATGATGTACTTTGTACATAAGTTAAATAAACAAGGTGACAATATACAGCCTTGTCATACTCCTTCCTCAATTTTGAACCAGTCTGTTGTTCCATGTCTAGTTATAACTGTTGCATTTTGACCTGCATACAGATTTCTTAGGAGGCAGGTAAGGTGGTCTGGTGTTCCTAACTCTTTGAGAATTTTCCACAGTTTGTTGTGATCAGCACAGTCAAAGGGTTTAGCATAGTCAATGAAGCAGAAGTAGATGGTTTTCTGGAAATTGCTTGAATTCTCTATGACCCACCAAATGTTGGCAATTTGATCTCTGGTTCCTCTGACTTTTCTAAACCCAGCTGGTACATCTGGAATTCTCAGTGCATGTATTGCTGAAATCTAACTTGAAGGATTTTGATTATAATATTACTAGAATGTGAAATAAGTGCAATTGTATGGTGAAAGTAAAGTAAAAGTGTTAACTGCTCAGTTGTGTCTGACTTTTTGTGACCCCTGGATGGTAATCCACCAGGCTCCTCTGTCCAAGGGATTCTTTTGGCAAGATGGTAGTTTGAATATTTTTTGGCGTTGTCCTAGTTTGGGAATGGAATGAAAACTGATTTCTTCCAGTCTTGTGGTCACTGCTGAATTTTCCAAATTAGCTGTATCTTGAGTGCAACATTTTAACAGCATTTTCTTTCAAGATTTTAATTAGTTCAGCTAGAATTCCATCATCTTTATAAGCTTTGTTCATAGTAATGCTTGCTGAGGCCCACTTGACCTCATACTCCAGGATTTCTGACTGGAGTGATCACATCATCATGGTTATCCAGGTCATTAAGACATTTTTTGTATCATTCTTCTGTATATTGTTGCCATTTCTTAATCTCTTTTCCTTCTATTAAGTCCTTGCCTATTCTGTCCTTTAAGGTGCTTATCTTCACATGTAGTGTTCCCCTGATGCCTCCAATTTTCTAGAAGGGATCTCTAGCTGTTCCCATTTTATTGTTTTCCTGTATTTCTTGGCACTATTTATTTCAGAAAGCCTTCTTATCTCTCTCTCTCTCTCTTTTTTTTTTCTGGAACTCTGCAATTAATTGGGTATATCTTTTCTTTTCTCCTTTGCCTTTCACTTCTTTTCTCAGCTATTTGTAAACCCTCCTCATACAATCACTTTGGATTGTCACATTTCTTTTTCTTTGACATGGCTTTGGTCCCTTCCTCCTGTACAATATTATGAATCTGTCCATTGGTCTTCAGACACTCTATCAGGTCCTTTGAATCTAATCATCACCTGCACATTATAATTATAAGGGTTTTGATTCAGGTCATACCTAAATGGCCTAGTAGTTTTCCCTACTTTCTTTAAGCCTGAAGTTTGCAATAAGGAGCTCATAATCTGAGCCACAGTCAGCTCCAGATCATATTTCTGCTGACTCTATAGCGTTTCTCCATCTTCAGCGGTGAAGAATATAATTAATCAGAATTAATTTTGATATTGATCATCTGATAATATCCATATATAGAATCATCTCTTGTGTTATTGGAAAAGTGTTCTTGCTATGACCAGTGTTCTTGACAAAATTCTGTTAGCTTTTCCCTTGCTTTACCTTAAACTCAAAGGACAAACTTGCTTGTTAACCCAGATGTCTCTTGACTTCCTACTTTTGCATTCCAATCCCCTATAATGAAAAGCACATTTTTATTTATTTATTTATTTGGTGTTAGTTCTAGAAGATCTTGTAGGTCATTCTAGAGCCATTCAATTTAAGCTTATTCAGAATTAGTGGCTGTGGCATGGATCTGAATTACTGTGATATTGTATGGTTTACCTTGGAACCAAACTGAGATAATTCTGTCATTTTTGAGGTTTCACCCAAGTACAGCATTTCAGACTCTTTTGTTGACTATGAGGATTACTTCATGTTTTCAATAAGGACTTGAGAGGGAAAAAACAAACCATTCTAGGGCCACAATAAACTGTAAAATGTTGCACATAACTGATGCAATTGCTTTGAAATCCCTCTGAAATTTATCTGCCCATGCTCCCAGTTGTGTGCCAATTATAAATGCCTTAAAACATTATCAATCGATACTTTTTTCTTAAAAGGCCCATAAGTTGAAATTTGAATAAATGGCTAATTTGCTTCATTCATATATGGCCTTTATTGTTTGCCTTTTACATTAAAATAATGTAAAATAGATTAATACGACTAATATTTTAAGGCTTTTTAAATGTTCTGTGGTTTGTAGATAAAGTTAGTACTTTTACATACCTCCCCAGTCTTGCAATTTCATTTGCACTTCTATACTGAGCTTGAATAAAGACTTGTGATACCTGACAGTCAATAGTGTCTTTACAAGTGACATTGTGGATCTACTTCTTTGATGAGCTAATCTGGTAGCAAAAAAGAATGCCTTGTGAAAAATCACCAGAAATTAGCATTGTACAAAAGCTAGATTGGTTATCATTTGTATGTAATGTATGTGTAATGCTCACATATTCAAATACCATTTATTTGCAAATGGTGTGTTTGCAAATCAACTAACGAAGGCACTTTACCTTGTCATAAGGCTTCCCTGGTGGCTCAGTTGGGAAAGGGTCTGCCTGCAGTGTAGGAGACCTGGGTTTGATCCCTGAGTCAGGAAGCGTCCCTGGAGAAGGAAACAGAAACTGACTCCGATATTCTCACCTGGAGAATTCCATGGACAGAGGATCCTGGTGGCCTATAGTCCATGGAGTGGCAAAACTGGAATGCCTGAGTGACTAGCACTACCTTTTCATAATCATTTAACTTTTTAATGCTGCTTGTTATCAGTAGCTTTCTTTACACTCATAATTAAGATTGCAAGGGAAATACCAATAACCTCAGATATGCAGATGACACCATATGTTTTCTTATGGCAGAAAACAAAGAGAAACTAAAAGTCTCTTGATGAAAGTGAAAGGGGAGTGTGAAAAAGCTGGCTTAAAACTCAGCATTCATAAAATAAAGATCATGGTATGTGGTCCCATCACTTCATGGCAAATAGATGGGGAAATAATGAAAATAGTGGCAGATTTTGTTTTCTTGGGATCCAAAATCACTGTAGATGGTGACTGCATCCATGAAATTAAAAGACACTTGTTCCCTGGAAGAAAAGCTATGGCCAACCTAGACAGCACATTAAAAAACACAGATATTACTTTACTGAAAAAGGTCCATCTGGTAAAAGCTATGGCCTTTCTGATAGTCATGTATGGATGTGAGATTTGGACCATAAAGAAAGCTGAGCACTGAAGAGTTGATGCTTTTGAACTGTGGTTTTGGAGAAGACACGTGATAGTCCCTTGGACAGCAAGGAGATCAAACCAATCCATCCTAAAGGAAATCAGTCCTGAATATTCATTGGAAGGACTGATGCTGAAGCTGAAGCTTTGATACTTTGGCCACCTGATGTGAAGAACTGACTCACTGGAAAAGATTCTACGCTAGGAAAGATTGAAGGTGGGAGAAGGAAGGAACAACAAGGAATCAGATGGTTAGATGGCATCACTGACTCGATGGACATGAGTTTGAGCAAGCTCTCTGAGATGGTGATGGACAGGAAAGTCTGGTGTGCTGCAGTCAATGGAGTTGCAAAGACTCAAATACAACTGAGTAAACACGACTGAACTGACTGACATGATAATAGTTTCATGAGATGTGAGGGACAATTCGTTATATTACTGATCTGGGTGGTGTCAAAGGTGAAACACAGTTAAGTTCCATAGATGGTTCAAGGCCATATAACTACTCAGAAGAAAATGTTGTCCTTATATTCATTCTTCATAAATGATTAATTATTTCTTTAAATATACAATTGCTCATAAATTAAAATACAGCAGTAAAAATGAAATATGTATAAAACATATACATACACAGACACACATAAGTGTGTACTTAGTCGCTCAGTCATGTCCAACTCTTTGTGACCTCATGGACTGTAGCCAGCGGGCTCCTCTGTCTATGGGAATTTTCAGGCAAGAATAGTGGAGTGGGTTGCTGTTTCCTCCTCCAGGGGATCTTCCCAACCCAGGGACCAAACCTGACTCTCCTGTGTCTCCTGCATTGCAGGTAGATTCTTTATCCACTAAACCATTGGGGGAAGCCATATATATATATATATATATATATATATATACACACACACACACACATGTTATGGAAAAATCTTAATATTTAATTACTGTCTTTTATTTTAATTTGGGATCTCCATGAAGGCAAATATCATTGGGGAAATTTTCTTCCACAATTAAATTAGAATAACTGAGAACATTCTAAGATAATATTGAAAGTGAAAGTATTATTTGCTCAGTTATGTCCAATCCTTTGCAATCCCATACACTGTAGCCCCCTACCAGGTTCCTCTGTCCATGGAATTTTCCAGGCAAGAATACTAGAGTGGTTTGCCATTTGTTTCTCCAGGGGATCTTCCCAACCCAGGGACTGAACCCAGGTCTCCTGCACTGTAGGTGAATTCTTTACCATCTGAGCCACCAGGAAAACCCTCTAAGATAATATTAAATGATTAATATAGTCTGGTGTAATATTAAAGTTTTTCAATCTTATAAACTCATAATAGCCCACAATGATCATCATCTCCCTGGATTCATGCCCTTGTGTGGTCTTCTCTCACACCAGATAACAAATACAATACTGTAACCTGTATAACTAATGCAATATTGAGGAAATAGTGCAGTCAGAGTTCCAAGCCTAGGTCATAGGAAACACTGCAGTTTTGTTTTGCTCTTGGATCATTTGCTTTGGGAGAAGCCAATAGCCATGTACCGAGGGCGCTCATGTTATCACTGTGGAAGGGGCCACACTGCAAGGACATGAAGCCTTCTGTTCATAGATATAACTGAGTCCTCCTTTCAAAGGACATTGAGTCAGTTATTCTGGAAGAGAGTCTTCTTGCTCAAGTGTTGCTGTCAGAAAACTTCAGCCCAAACCCCCACTTCAGTGGTGACCTCCTGGGAGAACCTGAACCTGAATCACTAGGCTAAGCTGCTCCTGAATTCCTGACCCACAGGAACGATTAGATAACAAATGTTTGTTGTTTCTATTTGCTGTGTTTCAGGGTAATTAGTTATGCAACTATAGATAAACACAGATAATTCGAATAGGCCTAAACCCCCCAGATTTCACTAGGTAGGCACTACCACGTTTACTGTCATTACAGGAAGGGTGCTCTTTAAGTGCAGAAGAGAAGAACCTCAGAAAAATTGGAATTGACTGAAGAAGAGAGCATTATGGGAGCTGATTTTAAAGAATGAAGGCAGATAGAAATGGAGTAAGAAAAGAGGAATTCCAAGCAAAGCTAACAGAATACATGCATCCACAAAACTACAGTCCCTATGGAAGCTTGAAGAAATTCCTTGCATTTGACAAAGTTTTTTTGCTGGTGTGAGTGAAGTAGTTGATGAACCTGAAGAGGTAAGTTAGTGAATAATAATAAAGGGCCTCCTTTGTTTAGAAGGCAAGCTAAGACTTGGTCTTGTAACTTAAAGAATCTGAGTAGACACTTAAGTCTTCTAAGTAGGAGAATGAGTAAATTTAAAAATAAAAGCCAAATAGAAAATGACTGCAATACTTCCAACAATAAAATGGCAAAGGTAGATTTAAACATGCAGCAGTGGCTATGGAGAAAAGGAAACTCATCGCAAAAATACAAAGAAAATACTTCTAATGAGACATAGCAGAATTTTCATTTATGATTGAAGGAAAGCTGAGGCTGTATCAGATCTTTGCCATCACTTACTTACAACCTTTCAGTGTCTTTCCATTAAATACTTTATAAAGGGAGACAAGGACATTTTCACTTATGCATATTAGCTTTTACATTCTCTTTTCTTGCTCCCTACCACTCATTATCCTTTATAACATCCTGAAATCACCCTAACAGATGAGTTATACTTCTCTGCACACTCATCAGACAGAACATTTCTCATAGCATTATATATATATATTTAAAGTTCCAGAACTACATAAATAACTGATAATCAAAATGTTTGCTTAACTGGGAAGGAAGTCCAAAAAGAAGCAGAAGTTTAGCTTAACTTATCATTTATAATTTCAAATGTAGGCATTAAATATTGTATTGTAGAATATTCAAATTAAATGTGACTGCACTAAATATTTGTAATTAAAATATGACCATTGAATTTGCTATTAGTAATATGTAGATCTCCCTTGACTTATGATGGAATTAGAGTTACATACTAATAAACATATCATAAGTTGAAAATATCTTAAGCTGAAAACACATTTGATACACAAAAGCTATTAAAAATGATGATAACTTCCATAGTGTCTTAATCGGTAAAGAATCTGCCTGCACTGCAGAAGATCTAGGTTCTATCCTTGGGTCAAGAAATTGCCCTGGAGAAGGGATTGGCTTCCCACTCCAGTATTTTTGCCTAGAGAATTTCACTGTCAGAGGAGCCTGGCAGGCTAAAGTCCATAGGGTCACAAAGAATCAGACATGACTGAGTGACTAATGCTTTCACTTTCACTGAACATGATAGCTAAGCTTAGCGTATCTTATGTTAGCTTTAGTTCAGTTCAGTCACTCAGTCGTGTCCGACTCTTTGAGACCCCATTAATTGCACCACGCCAGGCCTCCCTGTCCATCACCAACTCCCGGACTTCACTCAAACTCATGTTGATTGAGACGGTGATGCCGTCCAGCCATCTCATTCTCTGTCGTCCCCTTCTCCTCCTGCTCCCAATACCCCCAAGCATCAGAATCTTTTCCAATGATTTCAACTTTTGCATGAGGTGGCCAAAGTATTGGAGATTCAGCTTTAACCTCAGTTCTTCCAATGAACACCCAGGACTGATCTCCTTTAGAATGAACTGGTTGCATCTCTTTGCAGTCCAAGGGACTCTCAAGAGTCTTCTCCAACACCACAGTTCAAAAGCATCAATTCTTCAGTGCTCAGCTTTCTTCACAGTACAACTCTCATATCCATACATGACCACTGGAAAAACCATAGCCTTGACCAGACAGACCTTTGTTGGCAAGGTAATGGCTCTGCTTTTCAATATGCTATCTAGGTTGGTCATAATTTTTTTTTTTCCAAGGAATAAGCGTCTTTTAATTTCATGGCTGCAGTCACAATCTGCAGTGATTTTGGAGCCCCCCAAAAATAAAGTCTGACACTATTTCCACTGTTTCTCCATCTATTTGCCATGAAGTGATGGGACCAGATGCCATGATCTTCATTTTCTGAATGTTGAGCTTTAAGCCAACTTTTTCACTCTCCTCTTTCACTTTCATCAATAGGTTTTTAGTTCCTCTTCACTTTCTGCCATAACAGTGGTGTCATCTGCATATCTGAGGTGACTGATATTTCTCCCAGTAATCTTGATTCCAGCTTGTGCTTCATCCTGCCCAGCATTTCTC
>SJYX01024846.1:371706-399422 GCA_006410675.1 Oreotragus oreotragus
CCCCACCCCAGTCCAGCCCTCTAGGTTGTTACAGAGGGCCAGGCTGAGCTCCTTGTGTTATACAGCAACTTCCTAATAGCCATCTATTTTACATATCACCATGTAGTTTATCATAAGCAACAACAATACTTTTTCTATCTCTTCTCTTAGTGATAGAGAACTAAGTTATCTCCAATTTCTAACTGGCATAGACACACCTACAAGGAACATGTTTGTGTATGTATATTTAGTAATCAGTAATTCTCTTGGACATAAGTAGGTTTGAGATTGCTGAACTGTCGGATGCATGTATAGGTTATTTCTCTAAAAGATCTCTTGCTGGTTTTTAATATTACAATTGTCTTTATATTTGTCAACTTTGTCATCAGCTACTATTGAAATCAATACCCTCATTTTTTTCTATGTTCATATCTATTAACATTTATCTTTAAAAATAGGTTTTCTTTAACAGAGACATTACTTTGCTGACTAAGGTCTGTCTAGTCAAGGCTATGGTTTCTCCTGTGGTCATGTATGGATGTGAGAGTTGCACTGTAAAGAAGGCTGAGCGCCGAAGAACTGATGCTTTTGAACTGTGGTGTTGGAGAAGACTCTTGAGAGTCCCTTGGACTGCAAGGAGATCCAACCAGTCCATTCTGAAGATCAGCCCTGGGATTTCTTTGAAAGAAATGATGCTAAAGCTGAAACTCCAGTACTTTGGCCACGTCATGCAAAGAGTTGACTCACTGGAAAAGACTCTGATGTTGGGAGGGATTGGGGGCAGGAGGAGAAGGGGACGACTGAGGATGAGGTGGCTGGATGGCATCATGGACTTGATGGACGTGAGTCTGAGTGAACTCCGGGAAATGGTGATGGACAGGGAGGCCTGGCATGCTGCGATTCATGGGGTTGCAGAGAGTCGGACACGACTGAGCAACTGAACTGAACTGAATTGAGGTAAATTTTTGTTCCATAGTTATAAAATATTATTTTATATTTGGTTTCTTATATTTTTATTATGCACATTAACAGCTTAAATCACTCAGAGTGCCCTTTTTCATGTAATGAAAGTCAAGGATTCAACTTTCCCTTCATTATGTAATGAGTCATTTTTAAAAAATCACTATCCCTTAAAAATTCAACATATCTAATGGAAAAATCCACATGATTTGGCAATGGAAACCAAAAATAAATATATTTTAGCTAGCACTACTAACTTAAAAACTAAGGAAAATAAGACTAGATGGAAACTAAGGAGATATAAGAAAATCTTAACCAAAACCAAAAGCAAGACAACATCACTAAAGAAATAACAAAAATGCTGCTTTCAGTTCAGAATAGAAGACAGAAGTAGTCAGGATGGTAACTGCTGAAAATAGACTATTTAAGGACAGACCATGCATAAGATGTGAAAACCAATTGATAAATTCAATATTGAATAATAAGAAAAATAACGTTTTTGCTCAGAGTTGATATGGCTGCATGTATATAATATTCAATAACTCATTTAAAACTCTGTTGGAATGAATACAAAATATTTAGGAAGATGACTGAATATAAAGTAAATGTACAAAGCAATCAAATTTTATCTGTACTACCAATAACAAAAAATGGAAATAGAGAAATATCCTTGTCAAAAGAAAAGGGGGGTGGTGAAACTAGAAGCAAAATTAAAAAAATAAAACAATGACACAGGACTTACATGAAAAATGCTATTCTTTTTTTTTTTGAGTATTTATTAATTATCCACTTATATTAAGGAAGCTTTAATTTGCAATATTGTGCTGCTGCTGCTACTGCTGCTAAGTCACTTCAGTCGTGTCCGACTCTGTGTGACCCCATAGACGGCAGCCCACCAGGCTCCCCTGTCCCTGGGATTCTCCAGGCAAGAACACTGGAGTGGGTTGCCATTTCCTTCTCCAACGCATGAAAGTGAAAAGTGAAAGTGAAAAGTGAAAGTGAAGTCGCTCAGTCGTGTCCAACGCTTCGCGACCCCATGGACTGCAGCCTACCAGGTTCCTCCATCCATGGGATTTTCCAGGCCAGAGTACTGGAGTGGGGTGCCATTGCCTTCTCCAATATTGTGCTAGCTTCAAGTATACAGCAAAGTGATCCATTTATAGATATATATTTTTATCAAAGAATGCTATTCTTTTTTAAATTACTGTTTTGAGTTCCATGTGATTATTTTGGTCAGATTTCTGTAATTGTGGTTTTATTCTGTTTGTCCTCTAATGGATGAGGATAAGAGGTTTGCTCAAGATTCTTGATGGGAGGGACTAAGTTCAGTAACTCAGTCGTGTCTGACTCTATGTGACTCCATGGACTGCAACACGCCAGGCTTCCCTGTGCATCATCAACTCCTGAAGCTTGCTCAAACTCATGTCCATTGAGTCAGTGATGCTATCCAATCATCTTAACCTCTTTCATCCCCTTCAGTCTTTCCCAGTATTAGGGTCTTTTCCAAGGAGTCAGTTCTTCTCATCAGGTGGCCAAAGTATTAGAGCTTCAACTTCAGCATCAGTCCTTCCAATGAATATTTAGGACTGATTTCCTTTAGGATGGACTGGGTGGATTTCCTTGCAGTCCAAGAGATTCAAGAGTCTTGTCCAATACTACAAGAGTCTTCTCTATCCCACAGATTGGAGGGACTGACTGTGGGGAAAACTGGGTCTTGTTCTGGTAGGCAAGTTCCTTCTGTTTTCTTCTGAGGGGCAGGGCTGTGTTGCCTTCCTGTAGTTTAACGTGAGGCCAAACCATGGCAGGGGCAGTGGTGACCTCCTCCAAAAGGACTTACGCCAGCACACTATGCCTCCCAGGACTGCTGTTGTCAGTGTCCACAACTCCTCAGCAGGCCACTGTCTACCCACACCTCTGCCAGAGACTCCCAAGCACTCACAGGCAAGTCTGGCTCAGTATTTTGAGGGGGGTCACTGCTCCTTTCCCCTGGGTCCTGTTGAACACAAGACTTTGTTTGTGCCCTCTGAGAGTCTGTTTCCCCAGTTCTGTGGAAATTTTGTAATCATGACTGTAGCCATAAAATTAAACGATGCTTACTCCTTGGGAGAAAAGCTATAGCAAACCTAGACAGAGTATTAAAAAGTAGAGCATCACTTTGCCAACAAATTTTGTCTAGTTAAAGCTATGGTTTTTTCAGTAGTCATGTATGCATGTGAGAGTTGGATCATAAAGAAAGCTGAACGCTGAAGAATTGATGCTTTCAAATCATGGTGATAAAAAAGTCTCTTGGGAGTTCATTGGACTGCAAGGAGATTAAACCGATCAATCCTAAAGGAAATCAACCCTGAATATTCATTGGAAGGACTTATGCTGAAGTTGACGCTCCAATGCTTTGGCCACCTGATATGATTAATCAACACCTTGGGAAATACCCTGATGCTGGGAAAGATTGAAAGCAGGAGGAGAAGGGGATGACAGAGGATGAGATGGTTGAATGTATCACTGATTCAATGGACATGAATTTGAGCAAACTCTGGGAGATAGTGAAGGACAGGGAAGCCTGGCGTGCTGCAGCNAAATACCCTGATGCTGGGAAAGATTGAAAGCAGGAGGAGAAGGGGATGACAGAGGATGAGATGGTTGAATGTATCACTGATTCAATGGACATGAATTTGAGCAAACTCTGGGAGATAGTGAAGGACAGGGAAGCCTGGCGTGCTGCAGCCCATGGGGTCACAAAGTGTTAGACATGACTGAGCAACTGAACAACAACAACACATTTTGAGTTATTTTTGTGTTTAATATTGCCTTATTTTTAAAAACCTTTCCATAATTGATATGCCTTGTTCATATTTTGTTCTCAGCTCTCTAATCTTCATACTGCATTTCACTGCGATTTGCATATAGCAATCATATGATAAACGTTAAAAATGGAATCAATCCCAATTGCCACTTTTCATACAGAAACATCTGTTATGAGTCAGGTGTAAGGTGTAAGCGGCTTCCTCATGGTACTAGTGGTAAATCCCTTTCCTGCCAATGCAGGAGACTCAAGAGACTCGGGTTCAATCCCTGGGTTGGGAAGGTCCTCTGGAGGATGGCATGGCAACCCACTTCAGACTTCTTGCCTTGAGAATCATGGACAGAGGAACCTTGCAGGCTATAGTCCATAGAGTCACAAAGAGTCAGACACAACTAAAGCAGTGTAGCCCACACATGTAAGGTGTAAACATCGGGCCATTCTACTCCTCTTCATGTATCCCATTGATTAACCCATTCAGATTGCTTCTAAAGGCATGGATTGAAAGGTCACTTCATAAATGTTTTAATATTTCTGCTATTTGTCTGAAACATGCTAGGCAAAAAAATGCTGCAAGATGTGCAGTAGTGTTTTTATCTATCTATTATCTTCTTTTAAAAGAGTAACATGTTTTATGACAGTGCTAGCGAACAGCTGTTACTTCATTTCAGTAGCTGATTATTTCTGGGAATTGCCAGAAGAATTATTGTCACTCAGGTTATTTGTTCAGATATCATCACATTTGTTTATAATTTATATACATTGAGGAATTAAAAAAGTTTTTGGGATGTAGACATTAATTCACAGCTGTGAAATATGGAATATATTTGAAAAATGTTAAGATTAATACCAGTTAGTATCTTAATGTTAGCAGCACATTTTAACTGGAACTTTGAAAAACTGAAAGTGCTGACCTAGAAAGAAGCCCCTTAAAAATCATTCACTATGGATTTCTAACAGAACTAAATACGCCTCTCTTCTGCACTTGCCATCAATTTCTTGTCAGATCCAATTCAAAAATCTGATCTTGATCCTTTACAACTTAAATGAGGCAGATAAGAGGTTCTGCCCTTTACTGAATTCTACTTTTAACAAAGTGGGTTCTATAAAAACACACATACAGGAGTAGATATTTTTAAATGATGAAAGTGGACTCTGCTACTAATTAGAATCCAGTTTGATGACTTTGCAGAAGCCTCTACAATTGTGACTTCCTATAATGTCTAATTTGCAAGTTTGCTGTTTTGCCACCTGAAATTGCATAAATCTTTTTTATGTTGTGGCTAATTAAGTAACTGAATTGTTTTTAGCATAACACTGTGTGGATTACAAGGTGCTTTCAACATACATCACTCTATGTAATAAATTATAAATTGTCTTTCTCAAAAATTGCCATAAATCTTCAGGATTTTAAATCTTTTTGATCAAAATGAAGACTGTGCTTTTTTGAAATCAGATTGGATCCATAAGTCACCCTATATATATCATATGCTTCCTTACCCTAGAGAGATTATGTAAAAAGAGCAGCCATAAGTTTCATTAACAGCTATGGAGTATAGAAGAATGAAAATCCATAAACTAGTACTATGATTAGTCAAAATAATTAAATTGCATTGATAAAGTCAAATGATTCTTTTTGTTGTGATATGCATTTTATTTACTGTTTTTTTAAAAAAAATTTTTTTAATGGAAGGATAATTGCTTTACAATATTGTGTTGGTTTCTGCCATATATCACCATGAATCAGTTGTGGATGTACCTATATCCCCTCCCTCCTCAACCTTCCTCCATCCCACTCCTTAGGTGGTCATAGAGCAGGGGTTTTGAGCTTCCTGGTCATGCAGAAAATTCCCACTGGCTATCTATTTCATACATGGCAGTGCAAGTGTTTCAATGCTACTCTCTCAATTTGGCTTAACCTCTCCTTCCCTCACTGGGTCTGCATGTCAGTTCTCCAAGTCTGTGTCTCCGTTGCTGCCCTGCAAATAGATTTATCAGTGCCATCTTTCTGGATTCCATAGATATGCTTCCATATATATTTGTTTTTCTCCTTCTGACTTATTTTACTCTGTATAGTAGGGGCTCTCTTTTCTTAACCAATACCAGCTATATAACTGGAGAGACCAAATGCAAAGTGAAAATTTGAAGCCTCTTGTTAAAAAATTATTAGGAATTTCAAGTTGGCAACAGCAAAGCATGAATTCAAGTATGGGAGTTTTCTGACTGTGGTTTTCTGTGTGACTGTGCAGATTTTCTGCCCATGAAATTGGCCTTGATTGTGACAGTGCACATGCCATAGGTTAATATTAATTTTTTTAAAAAATTGTAGAAACCACTATGTGTCAGACACAGTGTTAGGCTGTTATATTCTGTATAAATAACTCCCATAAAACAAAACGTATGAGGACTACTGTTATCTCACTCTGGAGAAGAAGAAACCGAGGCTGGGATTTTGCAAATTCACCTCATGTCTTCAGAAACTGACAATATTTCCATCCTTCATTTTTCTCCAGAGATGGACTTCTACTTAATTAATGATTATAAATTATAAGGAGTGGGGAATTAAAGGAGGAATAGTCTAATTAAAAAATCTGGAATTTCCGAATTGAGTTTGGCTGAGAGGAAAATGGTCTAGTGAACCTCCCTACTGTTGGTGGCAGGCTTGTGTCTGTGGCATTCCTACATGTTTCTTCCCCAGTTTTGGACATTTCCCCACAGGTGGAACATGTTTCTTTTCTTTTAAACTTGTTTCGGTTTCTTTGATTAGGTAATGGATCAACTATGCAAAGGATTTTAGTTCCTGTTTTATCTATGAATGCAAGACTTAGATGAGGTCTCATTTTCACTTCTATATTTTCTGGTGAAACATCTAAATTTTAGGAACAAAATGAAAATGATCTGAACCAGAAAGTTGCTACAATGTTGAGAAAACTTTGCCTTATACAACTGTCCAAATTAAGCCATTGTATCTGGGATGGAGAAAACTCAATGTCCACGTTTACATTGCTGGTGGGTTTTGTGTAAGAAATCAAGTCTTCTGCCTATCTACACCCTCTTTTGACCGTAATATGCTATGGAAAAATCATCTTTGCCCATGCTATCATATGCTAACAATTACATGGTCAACACCTTAAAATTAATTCCAATCTTTCCTTTGTTTCAATCATATTTTAATGAACATGTTTTTGAATGTAGATTTAATCTTCCTTGAAAATATTTCACTAGGGTCTAATATCAAAGGATTAATTGTTGTCTCAAAGGTTATGTATTCTACTTAAATCAGCTTCAATTGCTTTTCTAGTTATAAAGAAAATTATGTTTATTTTAACCAGAAACTGTATAAAAAATAAATGTCACCCCAAATTACAATAAGCAATATAGGTCACTATTTAAATTTTAGCATAATTTTCAGACATATTTTTTCTCAGTCATATTTAATCTTCATTTCTCTCGTATTTCTTTCTCTGTGTATATATACATACCTGAATATGTTACTGCTGTTCTGTTGCCAAGTCATGTGTGACTCTTCACAACCCCATGGACCCCAACATTTCAGGTTCCCCTGTCCAAAGTATTGGTGCTTCAGATTCAGCGTTAGTCCTTCTAAAGAATAATCAGGATTGATTTCCTTTAAGATTAACTGGCTTGATCTCCTTGCTGTCCAAGTGAACCTCAACCGTCTTCTCTAGCATCACAATTTGAATGCATCAAATTTTTGGCTATCAACCTTCTTTATGGTACAGTTATCACCATTTGAGTATACCGACCTTTGTCAGAAAAGAGATGTCTCTGCTTTTTAATACACTAAGTGAAGTGAAGTCGCTTAGTCGTGTCCGACTCTTTGCGACCCCATGGACTATAGCCTACCAGGCTCCTCCATCCATGGGATTTTCCAGGCAAGAATACTGGAGTGGGTTGCCATTTAATACACTGTCTAGGTTTATTTGAGAGTTTGACCATTAAAAAAAAAAAAAAAAAAAGCTGAGTGCTGAAGAATTGATGCTTTTGAACTGTGGTGTTGGAGAAGATGCTTGAGAGTCCGTTGGACTGCAAGGAGATCAAACCAGTCAGTTTTCAAGGATATCAGTCCTGAATATTCATTGGAAGGATTAATGCTGAAGCTGAAACTCCAATACTTTGGCCACCTGATGCAATGAACTGACTCATTAGAAAAGACCCTGATGCTGGGAAAGATTGAAGGCAGGAGGAGAGGAGGGCGGCAGAAGATAAGGTGGTTGGATGGCATCACCGACTTGATGGACATGAGCCTGAGCAAGCTTCTGGAGTTGGTGATGGACAGGAACGCCCGGCATGCTGCAGTCCATGGGGTTGCAAAGAATCAGACAGCACTGAGTGACTGAACTGACTAAAGTTTGTCATAGCTTTCCTTCCAAGGAGCAAGCGTTTTTTAATTTCATGGCTGCAGTCACCATCCACAGTGATTTGGTGCCCAAGAAAACAAAATCTGCCACTGTTTCTACTTTTCTGCATTTATTTGCCATGAAACCATGGGACCAGATGCCATGATCTTACTTTTATGGATGTTGAGTTTTAAGTGAGCTTTTTCATCCTCATAAAGAGGCTCTTTAGTTCCTCTTCAATTTCTGCCATTAGAGTGGTATCATCTGTGTATCAGATATTTTGATATTTCTCCCTGCAATCTTGATTCCAGCTTGTGATTCATCTAGCCTAGCATTTTACATGATGTACTCTGCATATAAGTTAAATAAGCATAGTGACCCTATACAATCTTTACAGTATGCTCTTTTACTTTGCAAATATGCTACAGACATTTTCCTGTGGTTTATTTTTCTCTTTATTATAGGCAATTATATATATATATATAAAACATATGTAAAATCTTTATCAAAAGAAATTGAAAAGAGGTTCAGGAAAAATAGAAAATATTTGCAGACATATCTCAGCCCTAGAATATTATAATTGTCAGATTGACTCAATAGGGTCATTGACTAGAGACCATGGTAGTGAGACTTTACACCAAGTGGACCTTCACCCTAAGATAAAGTGCCTCCTTCTTTGTCTTTGTTATTTCTGTTGCTGTTTTTTTCCAAAATATTAACATCCAATTTACTATCAAAATTTAAAATTATTTTCTACTCATTATTGCAATTTTAAATGGAAATGGATTTTGAAATTTATCAGATGCATTTTTGAAATTTCTTAGGACTTACAGTTTCTCCACCTTTAACCCACTAGCATGGTGAATTATAGTAATGTCTTTCCTGGAATAAAATTAAACATGGAATAAATTATATGTGATCATGGTTTGTGTCTTTGGGTGATTTCAGTTGTAGTTTATTTAGAATATCTGTAAGCTGAGTTAGATTTATCTGTATTCATTTGCACTGTTTTTACTTATTTATTGAAAACTTTATGGCCTTTGCTTTCTTTAAGTGAGGTAAAGAAAATAAGAATTAATAGAGTCAAGAAAATGTTTCTTCATTTAAAACTCCATGGATTCTGCTTCATTTTTTAAATTTCTAGCATTTTGATATTTTCATGGGTGATAACCTGTTTTCAGTTTTATAGGTTTTTTTTTTTGTAAATGTCTAAATTCATTTTTAGTATAACCTATTTTATTATGACTTTTAAATGTGTTAGCCTAAATTTACCAAGTAATATATAACCATTTTTAATATATACTTTCTTATTCTTTATTCGTATATACTTTTTTCCCCTTATCTAATTATAATTCTGATCATATTTTTAATATAAAAGTTCCTACTCTGGGATGTGCTACAGGTATATTTTAAGTTCAAAATTTATTAATCTCTACACTAATTGTTATTATTCTTTCCTTTTCTATTCTTAAACTTGGTTTGCTAGTTTTTCTTACTTTATAGTTAAATGATAATTTTATTTATACCTATTTTATTTGAACAAGGAAATACTGCTAAGGCAGTTATTTCTAATAAGCACAACTAAGACTATAACATACATTTTGAAATGCAAAATATTAAATATAATTGTTTCATGAATACTTTAAAAATTTATGTTTATTATTAACTTATTTAAAACTAAAATTTTGTTTGCTTTATTGTAAGCAGAAAGCACAAAAAATATTATATCATGTATGGTTATCACTAATTTGATTTTCTTCAGTATTTTACTATTTATTTACTGCTTTTGTTAGTTAGGGTAATACTAGCTACTTGTAATAAATAAAAGTTGAAATAACATGACATGTATCAAAAATATTTTCTCCCTCACATTATAGTCCATTGTGGATTTTATGGTTAATGGTTAGCTTATCTCCACTTCATGATTAAAGGAAATGGCATATACCTATTCTTTTCTTTTTTGATTTTTCTTTCTTTTTTTAATTCTAAGACTTCAGAATTATTCTCTTTCATCTTTTAGTTTTAATGTCACTTTTACATGCTGCTTGCATATTTTCTATTCTTTAGCATTTTTTATTTATTTCATTTTTAAAAAAATTTACCTATATTAGTAATCCAATATCTTAAAGTAGCTTTTTCTATATTGTAAAGAAATACTATTAAAAAACAATTGCAGAAATTTCTCCATTTTTTTATCCTGCAAGTTTCATTTCATTTCAGTTCAGTTCAGTCGCTCAGTCGTGTCTGACACTTTGTGACCCCATGAACTGCAGCACACTAGGCCTCCCTGTCCATCACCAACTCCTGGAGTTCACCCAAACTCATGTCCATCGAGTCAGTGATGCCATCCAGCCATCTCATCCTCTGTCATCCCCTTCTCCTCCTGCCCCCAATCCCTCCAAGCATCAGAGTATTTTCCAATGAGTCAACTCTTCACATGAGGTGGCCAAAGTATTGGAGTTTCAGCTTCAGCACCAGTCCTTCAAAAGAACACCCAGGACTGATCTACTTTAGATTGGACTGGTTGGATCTCCTGGCAGTCCAAGGGACTCTCAAGAGTCTTCTCCAACACCACAGTTCAAAAGCATCGATTCTTCGGCGCTCAGCTTTCTTCACAGTCCAACTCTCATATCCATACATGACCACTGGAAAAACCATAGCCTTGACTAGACGGACCTTTGTTGGCAAGTAATGTCTCTGCTTTTGAATATGCTGTCTAGGTTGGTCATAATTTTTCTTTTAATTTCATGGCTGCAATCACCATCTGCAGTGATTTTGGAGCCCCCCAAAATAAAGTCTGACACTGTTTCCATTGCTTCCCCATCTATTTGCCATGAAGTGATGGGACCAGATGCCATGATCTTCGTTTTCTGAATGTTGAGCTTTAAGCCAACTTTTTCACTCTCCTCCTTCACTTTCATCAAGAGGCTTTTTAGCTCCTCCTCACTTTCTGCCATAAGGGTGGTGTCATCAGCATATCTGAGGTTATTGATATTTCTCCCGGCAATCTTGATTCCAGCTTGTGTTTCTTCCAGTCCAGNTCTCCACTTTCACTTTCATCAAGAGGCTTTTCAGTTCCTCTTCACTTTCTGCCATAAGGGTGGTGTCATCTGCATATCTGAGCTTATTAATATTTCTTCCGGCAATCTTGATTCCAGCTTGTGCTTCTTCTAGCCCAGCGTTTCTCATAATGTACTCTGCATATAAGTTAAATAAGCAGGGTGACAATATATAGCCTTGGCGTACTCCTATTTGGAACCAGTCTGTTGTTCCATGTTCAGTTCTAACTGTTGCTTCCTGACCTGCATATAGGTTTCTCAAGAGGCAGGTCAGGTGGTCTGGTATTCCCATCTCTTTCAGAATTTTCCACAGTTTATTGTGATCCACATATTCAAAGGCTTTGGCAGAGTCAATAAAGCAGTAATAGATGTTTTTCTGGAACTCTCTTCCTTTTTCGATGATCCAGCAGATGTTGGCAATTTGATCTCTGGTTCCTCTGCCTTTTCTAAAACCATCTTGAACATCTGGAAGTTCACGGTTCACATATTGCTGAAGCCTGGCTTGGAGAATTTTGAGCATTACTTTACTAATATGTGAGATGAGTGCAATTCTGCAAATTTAGACCTCAGTTAAAATCTACTAACTTAAAGCCCCCCTTGAGTAAATCTTGATACACTTTGCTATTTCAGAATCATTGTTCTAGAAGAACTCCAAGGTTCTATTTCAGCCATTTTTCAACCTTTTGGAGAAATACCTGATTTTGAATCATTTTAAGACTACATTATTGAGCTACGTTAATCAGTCTGGGTTGGAGCTTACTGTCAAAAGAACAAAGAGCTAATCCTTCTTACTTGGTCACGTTGTGGACGCTTCATTTTTTCACTTTGTGTGATCCCTTTCGTTCCTCACTTGGATTCCTCATCACTCTTTGAAATTGACTCTGGTTTCTCTCTAGGATACACTTTCTTTTAAAACCTTACTTGACTAGGATTTTAAGAGGTGTCAACTTGCCTGTACTTTTGGAAAGAATCTCATTCTTAAACCAAGAGGCAACTGGAATGGATTTCAACATAAAGGAGTTAATGGAGTAACTCACTCAAGTTCCGCCATCATGACTCACATTTAGACCTCAACTGTGCACAACACTAGGTTATTTAAAGGGATTTAAAATTCATACTAATATACAGTGCAATTGTACTGTTGCACTTGTTTAATCTTGTCATCTATTTTAATATATTAGGAGAGTTCTACAGCATAATACAGCCAATAGGATATCTATCTGTCTACCTATCTATCATCATTCACCCATTATCTTCTATCATCTCTCTATCTTGTACTCTCTATATATTGAGAGATTCATTTTAAAGAAATGGCTCATGTTGTTGTGGAGGCTTGCTGCATTCAATACAGATGCACTAGGCTGGCAGACTGGAGACTCAGGAGAATTTGTAGTTCAAGTGCACAGTCAATCTGCTGAGAGAATTCTTTCTTGCTCAGGAAAGGTCAGTCTTTGTTCCACTAAGGCCTTCAACTGATTGGATAAGACTCAGTCACATGATGGAAAGTAATCTGCTTCACCCAAGTTCATTAATATAAATGTTAATAGCATTCAAAACCTTTTGCAGAAACATCCAGGCCCAGACAAGTTGACACATAAAATTAACCAGCCCGTCATCCCAGCATATATGTATATATATATATATATATATATGACCCAAAGTTACAGACTGGAAGGAAAATATTTTGGTCCTCTTCATAGCTATGCTGCTGCTGCTGCTAAGTCACTTCAGTTGTTTCTGACTCTGTGTGACCCCATCGATGGCAGCCCAACAGACTCCCCTGTCCCTGGGATTCTCCAGATAAGAATACTGGAGTGGGTTGCCATTGTCTTCTCCCTTCATAGCTATATCCATCACAAAAAAGCATAAATCAGATGGCATAGCATTAAACAGTATCTAAAATATTTTTCTTGCCATATACCTTCTTCAAATGTGTGTCTTTCTTCTACTCTTAAAACAGTCCTTCCTCTTTTGATTATGTTCTTACAAGGCACACCTCCACCAGTCTCTACTTTATGCTAATTGGTTGTAAAAGAGTACTAATGAAATTCATTTTTGTTCATTAACTCTATACCTGGATGTGCTAGAAAGCCACCTCTCACTATTTAACTCAAGGGCTATTTGTACATTTAAGTTATCAGCTTAGTGATTCAAGAGGTTGAGCAGTAGGAACCAGGGTCTTGACCTAACAAGATGAATTTTTTTCTAGCATTATTTCTCTTAATGAAAGTGTTGTGATGGTTTATAGGTATTTTAATTTGAATTTTCTATTTAGTTTAGCCATCTCTACTGAGACAGACTTTTTTTTACAGGTGCTACTTTCACTGTATAACAGAAATGATGGTAAACCCAACCCTAATTATCTGATGACCTTCTCTTCACTGCAGTTGATATAAATTTGAAGACTCCTAAAATCTACTACTAATATTTCCAAATGCTATTTTTCTTACTGGGAAATTAATTCAAGGGGTAAGCTGGGAGGAGCCACCCCACACCCAAGGCCAGGGGTGGCGGCCAGGAGGAGCAACCCCATGTCCAAGGAGCAGTGGCTGTGTGGGCACTGGAGGGCCTAGAGGAGCTATTCCACGGTGAAGGTCAAGAAGGGTGGTGGTAAGGAGATACCCTTCATCCAAGGTAAGGAGCAGCGGCTGTGCTTTGCTGGAGCAACCGTGGAGAGATATCTCACACCCAAGGTAAGAGAAGCCCAAGTAAGATGGTAGGTGTTGCAAGAGGGCATCAGAGGGCAGAAATACTGAAACCATACTCACAGAAAACTAATCAATCTAATCACACTAGGACCACAGCCTTCTCTAACTCAAGGAAACTAAGCCATGCCCACGGGGCATCCAAGATGGGCGGATCGTGGTGGAGAGGTCTGACAGAATGTGGTCCACTGGAGAAGGGAATGGCAAACCACATCAGTATTCTTGCCTTGAGAATCCCATGAACAGTATGAAAAGGCAAAATGATAGGATACTGAAAGGGGAACTCCCCAGGTCAGTAGGTGCCCAATATGCTACTGGAGATCAGCAGAGAATAACTGCAGAAAGAATAAAGGTATGGAGTCAAAGCAAAGAAAATACTTAGCTGTGGATGTGACTGGTGATAGAAGCAAGGTCCAATGCTGTAAAGAGCAATATTGCATAGGGACCTGGAATATAAGGTCCATGAATCAAGGCAAATTGGAAGTGGTCAAACAAGAGATGGCAAGAGTGAACATTGAGATTCTAGGAATCAGAAAACTAAAATGGACTGGAATGGATGAATTTAACTCAGATGACTATTATATCTNTCAAACAAGAGATGGCAAGGGTGAACGTCGACATTCTAGGAATCAGCGAACTAAAATGGACTGGAATGGGTGAATTTAACTCAGATGACCATCATATCTACTACTGTGGGCAAAAATCCCTTAGAAGAAATGGAGTAGCCATCATGGTCAACAAAAGAGTCTGAAATGCAGTACTTGGATGCAATCTCAAAAATGACAGAATGATCTCTGTTCGTTTCCAAGGCAAACCATTCAATATCACAGTAATAATCCAAGTCTATGCCCCAACCAGTAACACTGAAGAAGCTGGGGTTGAGCGGTTCTATGAAGCCTTACAAGGCCTTTTAGAGCTAATACCCAAAAAGGATGTCCTTTTCATTACAGGGGACTGGAAGGCAAGAGTGGGAAGTCAAGAAATATTTGTGGTAACAGGCAACTTTGGCCTTGGAATNCCATTCAATATCACAGTTGTCCAAGTCTACGCCCCAACCAGTAACACTGAAGAAGCTGAAGTTGAACAGTTTTATGAAGACCTACAAGACCTTTTAGAACTAACAACCAAAAAAGATGTCCTTTTCATTCTGGGGGACTGGAATGCAAGAGTAGGAAGTCAAGAAACACCTGGAATAACAGGTAAATTTGGTCTTGGAATGAAGAATGAAGGAGGGCAAAGACTTAATAGAGTTTTGCCAAGAAAATGCACTGGTCATAGCAAACACCCTCTTCCAACAACACAAGAGGAGACTCTACACATGGACATCACCAGATGGTCAACACCGAAATCAGATTGATTATATTCTTTGCAGCCAAAGATGGAGAAGCTCTATACAGTCAGCAAAGCCAAGACCAGAGCTGACTGTGGCTCAGATCATGAACTCCTTATTGCCAACTTCAGGAATTGGTAAAGGGCAGGCTAATTGATTTGGGTGAATTTCAGACATGAAAATATGCTCTTATGATTTTTCTCAACTCCTATGTTGTCCTAAACCAGCTTATAAGCATTTGATAGGAAAATAGTGGGAGAAGTGGGGGAAGGTCTCGGTGGGGACCTCAGGAAAGTTCAGGCACCTAGGTTTAATTTATTCAGTTCAGTCTGCTTGTCTTACTGCCAACAACGTCCTTCTCGTCACAAAAAAGTTAATAATTATTACCACATTGTCCTCTTATTTACTTATTAAAATATGAGTGGCTTCCCTGGTGGCTCAGTGGTAAAGAATCCTCTTGCCAATGCACGAGACGCAGGTTCAAACCCCAGGTCAGGAAGATCCCCTGGAGAGGGAAATGGCAACCCACTCCAGTCGTCTGGCCTGGAAAATCCCATGGACAGAGGAACCAGCTGGGCTATAGTCCAGGAGCTTGAAAAAGTCCTAATAACTAAAACAACAACAATAAATTATGTACTAGGCAAAGAATTAAATTGATCCAATAATTTCACGCTTCCCTGATAGCTCAATTGGTACTAATCCACCTGCAATGCAGGAGATCCTTATTTGATTCCTAGGTCAGGAAGACCTGCTGGAGAAGGGATAGACTATCCACTCCAGTATTCTGGCCTGGGGAATTCCATGGACTGTGGTTCACAAAGAGTCGGACACGACTGAGCAACTTTCACTGTCACTTTCAATAATTTCACACTTTATTTCCATCTGAAAGACCATAAATGTCATTGTATCTCTTTCCTTGCGTGTAAAATGGGTGTGCTAAAGGACAATGAAATAACTAGATGATCTATGAAGTCTCTTTCCATTTTAAAAGTATCTGTTTCTATGGTCTCTCTAGGCTGATACTATTGCTTGTGTACTATGGAGTCAGACCCCAGCTCCGCCCTCTCCTCAGTATGGGACTTTGGGCAGGTTACCTAACCCCCTGTGGAACCAGCTTCCTTGTGTTATGCCATCATTACAATCCTCACTCGGTACACTCAAATTACTTAACCCATGTACAAGATGCTATGGACAGGAGTTGAAGACATGTAATACTTGCAAAAGAAACACAACATAAAACCTCACAATGTCTCTCATAGGAGAGCCTTAATGAAGTTAATCCCATCCTTTCTGCTACCTTTGGAGAGTTTCCTCACCCATTTCGAACTAATGTCACACACAATTTCCCTTGGGAAAAAAGGGCAGGGGGTGAGAAAACTATTAGGTTTTATGCTTTGGAGTTTGATATAGGGTTTGTATTACCACATTTTCTCTTTCATCTTTTATCACTCATTATGATCAAAATCACCTGGCACGTACATTAGCTATCTGTGTTCTCAAAGTCAAGGCTCAAAATAAATGCATACGAACATGACCTGAAACACTTATTTAACAGAAATACAAATGACCAGGTCAAAGAGACAGATAAAATTTATGAGAATCTCAAATTTTTCTGGATTTTTAAAAATCCTTTGCTCATTATTTGAACTATTTGTCTTATTAAAAATTTAAAATATTATGTCTAAATTAAACTCATGAACTATTTTATTGATTTTTTTCTTTTTAATTATATATTCTCACCTCAGCATAGGTGAAAATCCTTAGAACAAGTGGATATATAAATCATATATAAACACTTAAGGATCATCTAAAGATGATCTTCATGAACATTTTTAGGACACATGCAGAACAAGTATATACACTGTAACATCAATAAATACTTTTAGAATTAATGAAAACAAAAAGATCTCAGGAGGTCTGTTTTACAATGTGTTGTCCTCAATATTTCTTTCATTTTTTGCTAAGTGGACACATTAAAGGGCAAAGCAATTATTTAATCTATCCTCATTCATGTTACCATCACCCCCAAATTACAAAATTAATGTACATTTCTTCAGCTTTCATAGAAATCTATTGAATATTGTATCTCTGGACTTCTGCCAAAAGCCTATGTTGAAATGACCATGAAAAGAATATTGTGGCATCTTTTATTAAACTGCAATTTGGTGACATTTTTGTTTGTACAGTATCCTTCATAATAAGATCTGTGAGGTAAATTTCCTTTAAGTTCAATGTTAAGCAATATTTGTTTCTTCTGAGTAACTGATATATTTCAGTTTAGTGGTTAGTAAGACTATGCAACTTACATTTCCCCTTTTACCAAGAAATCCTGAGTTAAGTTTTCTACTCAGTTTTAACATCTAGTCATTTTTAAGGTTTCAGGTAAATTATTCACCATCTCTACCCATTGTTTCCACTCCCACAAACTCATTCACAAACTAGCTTTTGTTTTTTCTCATTTTTAGTGCCTCTGTACTTTATTACATGCTAATTCAAATTCAAATATTTTTTTTCTTTTTTAAAAAATTAATTTATTTTTTTATTGAAGGATAATTGCTTTACAGAATTTTGCTGTTTTAAACAGTACAGATAAATAACTTCACATTGTCAAACCTAATATAACTATTTTTTCTTAATTTAAACCATTAGTGTAATTAAAGCCAATGCATTTGAGTATATAATACAAAAGCTTAAATTTATCTCTTTCTAAACAATACTTGATCACAAGAGGCAAATGCTACAAATATGTGTTTATTTAGACATAATCTATTAACATACTGTAGTGGCAGGTATACGTGGTTGTTACCTCTAACTACGTCAAACTGCTCCAAAAAGAAATATGTACACTATTAGTATGGGCTTCCCAAGTGGCTCAGCAGTAAAGAATCCACCTACAATGCAGGAATTGCAGGTTCAATCCCTGGGTCGGGAAGATGCCCTGGAGGAAATGGCAACCTACTCCAGTATTCTTGCCTGAGAAATCCAGTGGACAAAAGTCTGGTAGGCAATGGGATCATGGGGTGGCAAAAGAATTGGACGTGATTTAGCAACTAAACAACACTATCGGTACAATGCTCTGCACTCCTAATAGTCTGAAAAATTCCTTTAATTCTATAAACCATGGGGCTTTATTCTTAAATTTAAAGAATCTCAACTGTTCTCTGGATTTATAGTCAGAAAAGAAACAAGTCTGACATATTTCTGGGTGTGGTTTCTAAAGTTTTTATCCCCTTTGATTAGCTGAATATTTGAGGTCATCTTGAAATATGAATCTTGTCAGTCCAGGGGTTATGGAAATCTTGTACTTGTCCTTGAGAAGACCCCAATGAAGATCACTGTGGTAGAGTATTTATTCTCCGTGAATTAGCCTTATTCATGCAACAGAAGGGCTTAGCTGTGGAAGCCACTATGAAACAACTTGGACACCCACACATCCAAACACAGTCATTTCAATATTACTCTTTGGTTCTAATAAAATTAGGAGTAAAACCTTCTTCTAGTCACCATCATCTATGAACTCTGAATTGGCTATGTGTGAGGAGAACATCAAGCACTAATGCCAGTAGTGGAAAGAACACATGCAAGAATAGAAATGGGAAGGAAGTACCCTCCAGGTGCTGCTACCAGATCATTTTCAGTCTCTGTGCAATAAATCAGGCCTCTCCTGGATTGGTTCCAAGTATACCATGGAAAAAAGCCAGCTCTAAAATTAATACTCTGCTGATAATTTGATCATTGCATAAAAATCGAGAAGGGATGAAATGACCTTCTTTTCCTTTTTGGTCTTTTATGCAGGAACTCATGCAGGAACACACGTCATTTAAACAACTCCATTCTTGCAAAAGGAAGTCAATCATACCTCCAACCTGTAAAACAACTAGAGCAAATACATAAGTTGAGAGAAGCGTGTTCATGGGAGATTATCTGAAGGATATGAAATCAATCCACTCCTCTAGATAAGCAGTCACAAACTAAGATTGATTTAACCCACAGAAATATTTTGTTTGGCCCACAGCGTGTTTTTTTTTAAATTTGAGCCAACACTGAAAAATAGTGAGATTTCAAATACAGAAGGCGGCCACAGTGTCCTTAGTGTCCTCACACGGCAATATCTGTTGGGACTGAGAAACGGCAGCTGCTCCCCATAGCTGGGCCAGAGGCTCTCCAGGCGATCACAGTCCATAAAATACAGAGAGTCTAAAATCAGAGAGGCAGCGGAGAACTGAACGCCAGGAATGCATCGCTACTGCAACTGTAGTGTCAGCACTGCTTTTACTTAATCCCACTTTGGTGGCTGTCATCAGCACCCAGCATGTCATCTGACCGTAGACTCACTTCACTGGAATCTGGCCCTTTTATTTTTTTTTATAGTACCTGGAATCTAACTCTTTCTTTCACGACGTTAATCAAAATCAATCCTTTACTCTCCCACACAGATATCGATAGCACTTTTCCTATCCCATCAGAAGAGTAAGAGCTCACTTATGGTACTTCCTTTCTTTTCATCATCTCATCACACCCCAGCACAGAAAATACACTTGCCTGCTACTGTAGACCATGGTGATTATCCCCAAGAGGATTATGTATTCCCCCCCGAACAGATGTCAGGTTTAGCCAATGGAATGTGAACAGATATGATATACATAATATCTGAGCAGAAGCTTTAAAAGACAGTGAGTTTCCATCAGCCATCTTTACCTGCCATCCCCAAAAGCAATGCTCCTTCAGCCTAGGTCCTGAAATGAGCACACACGTTACACCTACTTGAAGGCTGATAGAGCTGCAAGTAACTCTCATCCTACATGTAATATGAGCAAGCTACTAAGATCACCACCTTGGGAAATGAGTTCACCTTCACATGGCATTCAAACTCTGAATAATGTCACTCAATTCTTATTTCTAAGTATTCACAGAAGAAAATTAGCTCCTAACGAGGAACTATGAAAGAAAGAAGAATCTCTATTTTCTAAGGTCTTACAATCTGTAATATTAAAAAAAAAAAAAGTAGCATTTGGAGATGTTTGACTTTTGCTTTCAGAGAGACTACCACAAGTCAGTTCTTCTGGTTCCATCAATGACAGAAGGATCTTGCTTAGAAACACAAAAGACAAACAGACATAGGAATAAGGGTAGTGTTACAGAAACTATCCTCAAGAAAAACCTTTGTTTTTATCAGAAAGTGAATTTTTCTGAAGCCCTTGACTGTGTCAGGTACTATGGAGGGTTCCTAAATGGGCCAGGAGACGTATCCCTAACAATTGTTGCCAGTGAGCAAGAACAGGAAAACAAAGGTTTCTTGAAATGTTGTTTAAAGCAAACTGGCTAATAATTTCACCTCTCATTCATTTACTAATAACTCCCAGGTCTTTATTTTCCAGTTCAGACTTTTCACTTGTGTTCCAGACCTGCATTTGTAGCTTGCTGTTAATTGATGTACCTCAAACTCAAAATGTTCAAAATCTCATTAGTCTTCTCCATATCATCTCCCTAATCTGCATCTCTCCCTCTACTTCCTATCTTAGTGAATAGCATCGTACTTCTAATCATTAAAAAAAAAAAAGGCATCATCTTAGGACAGAGGCTACAACCTAGCAGCTTATTTACTGAAGTTGTTTATTTTGGTTCAGATAGAACTTAAAACAACAACAACAACAACAACAACTTTGAACCAACACTTAAGATTTGGGAGATGTCACAGAAAAATAAAAGATTTAGGATTCTCTTTAAAAACCAGAAAATGCAACATCAGGCTTCACTTACACAGAACAATGGGCTAAAACTGAAGAGCAGATGTCCCATTTAGACTCAGGTAAGCTCTCATTTCAGCTAGTATTCATAACAGCCACAATGGGTGCTGAGGTTTCTTTGATTCATTTTTGTCAACTGTTTGGCCCTTGAGGCATCTGAGATTATGACTCGTGCTAAGTTCTTTCTCCTCTCCATACCTCCACCAAAACCATCAGCTAGTCCTACAGATTCTAGCATTTCTCCAATCCGTTTCCCTCTTCTTCATCTCAATTGCTACAATCTTACTGTGGGATCTCAAACACTGCTCATCTGGACTGCTGTTAACAGTTGAAATACCTCCCGTTCCATCTGTCTAATGAATTCCCAAACTCCAGTGAAGTAAAGTGATGCAATGATAAAGTTCAAATTCCTCTAGTACTTGGCACCAGGCCATTCATTCCTGATCTCTACCCACCACTCCAGTCTTAACTCATTTCGCTCCCAGGGTAGTCTATACTACAATACTTTTAAATGGTTCTGCTAACCAGGTGGATTATTTCCGTCCTCTAGATCCTGCTGCTCTTTATGCCTACAATATTTTCATCTCATCGTTCAACCCACATAATCACATTCATAACTCCAGATGTTCCGTTCAACCATTAACTTCTTTTTGAAGACTTTTCAATCTAATTCTCAATTCTGCAAGCAGATATGACCATTGCAGACTCACATCTATTCCTTTCTGTCGCCTATAAGACTGCTATATTGATGACCACAACATTTTATGTCTACACTTGTGTCAATTCTTGCTTGTATTACACTAGGAATCTGCCTCATTTGCTCTTATATTTTCAGACCCATGCTTGCTGCATACAGCTGCATAATAAATATTGGCCTGAATGAATAAACAAATGATTACATCAAATGACTATCTATAGGTAGGCTGTTCTCTTAAATAGGTTGATCATCTGCCTATAATTCTCTTTAAACCACTGATTTGCTTTTATCTGGAGATTATTCAAGGGTTAAAAATTTTAGCTCGGTTCAAGAAAATTAATTCAATTTCTAAAAGAGTAGGAGCTCAAATCAATGAGGTATATTTGTATTAACAATGTTTCCCCAGTATTATTCTTAAGAAAGATACCATATATTGCCTCTGACACCTGGAGGCAAATGATTGGTAAGTAATTTATGATTCAGATTAATTATACCATATGTAGGACACACATCAATGTGCCTTATGGGTATAGTTTATAAATAACACTAGGTTATAGCTATCAATCTTCTTAATGAGGGAAAAAATACAATAGGACCTTTAGAGAATGAATTATGAATCAACCAACTTTTACAACATAAAGGGAATGCAAATGGCACATCTCCAGGTAATATACTTTGTATTACTCTCTAGAAAGCCATATTAATATAAAACTAAAGGTATTTAAGGCTCCAAATTTTTAGATAAAATCACACAAAAACACCTCTCTTGGAATTCTAAAGACAGTCATTCATTCAATAAATATTTATTGAGTGCCTGCTGTGAACTGGGCACTGTTCTAAACTTTAGGGATACTGTTGCCTTTACAAATAAGACTAAAGGTTGGGGAAGGCAGTACAATACACCAGGTTGAAAGATAAAGGGAGCTCAGGGCTGACTTTGTAGCATATCAAAACCAAATTTCAATTGGCTGGGGAACTGGATGATTTTTTTTTTTCCACTTTGCACCAATCCACATTTTGTAGCTGGCCTCATCAAATTTAGATTTTAGAGTGTGTTTTTGGGGGCAGGGGTGAGGGGGAGGGCATAGGGCAGGTCAACAGTTAACCAAAAAAAAAAAAAAAAAGAGCAAAATACAAAGTCTGTCTAGAGAGTAATAAGTCTGTAAGAGAAATAAATCAGGGAATAGTCATGAGGAGTGCTCAGTGGCAGAGATGCAATTTAAAATGCGGCAGCCAGGGAAAGCCTCGCTGAGAAAGTGGTATTTAAGTAAAAAGCTGAAGAAAGGAAGGGAGAGGGCCATATGGATATGTGGTAGCAAGGCATTCCAGCAGAGGAAGCAACAGCAAATGAGGACACAGGTCCAGACAAGCCTGGAAATTTCATGGAACAGCAAGGAAGTCAGTGGCCAGTGTAGCTAGAGCAAAGGGGCAGGGAGGAGAACAGCAGATTCAAAGACAGAGGTAATCTAGAGGAGGAAAGAGACAGGACTGGAATATATAGGACAGTCCTCTAATCTGAAGGTCCAGTGTTCTCTTTTTATAACAAATGTTTTATATTCTTCCCTCATATCCTGAAATTAACCTCACTGGTGATACAACTTATCTACACACCTAACTTCCAAAGAACTAATACAATACTGAACCTGTAATACAAATGAGAAATAAATGGAAGTAAGTTATAACAAAATTAATCTATTTCAATAGGTAAATGTTCAGACATAAACACTGTAAAAGATAAAAATGTCACCTTTCTAACCACTGTAAATGTGACAGGTACAAATGCAGAATGATAAAGGTGTGGTTTCTTTAAGCCTCAAAAGTCACCGATGGTGATGCTGATTCAATTTTTTAAATGCCTTTCTAAATGACAAACCTCTGGTAAAATTCTGAACACTCTATAGAGTGTCATCTTCCCTCAAATTATATGATAGTTGCATTTCCGGAAAATCAAATGTACCTTAAAACCAGGCAAAAACATTTTGTATATTTATATAAATGGAGTTAGGTCTAGGTTCAGATCATTATAAACAGGTTTTTCACCTTCCAGAATGTCCAAAGGACATCCAAAAGTCATGCAGAAGGCACACAAGGGGACTTTTTGCGATGATGAGAATGCTTTATACTTTGACTGTTGTGGTGGTTACAAGGGTGTATACATGTGTCAAAATTGATCAAACTGCACAGTTAAAATGGCCCATCTTATTTTATATAAAATTCACCTCTAAAATTGATTTAAAAATCATACAGTATGAGAAATGATTGTTTAAGGGAAGCTGTAGGATGGGCTAGCAGGTGGAAATACACTAAATCCCACTCAATCAAGGTACACATCCCAAAAGGTTTACACAAATTTCCAAAACACACCCTAGTAAGCAATGCCACATACACTGAGAATACAGCAGGCTATCTCTTAGTGGGATGGGAAGTAACTAGGAGGTTTTGAGCTGAGCAGTGATGGAAATTGACATATTTTATAAAGGACTGTTCTGACTTTTGAGGCAGACAGGCAAGGGCTGATGCAGAAAGACCAATTAGAAGACTATCATAAAAGGCAGGCAAGAGAGGATAGTAGCTTAGCAAAGTGGTAAATCATTAGATGTATCAGAAAAAACCTTCACAAGTTTCCAACAGACCTCCAAAGATAATGCAGGAAATAGAAAGAGCTCAAAAAATGTTCCTTAGATTAAAAGAAGTAAAGGGTAGTATTTCTTAACCATACTCATTTAACACTCCACACTTCATTATGCAATGTAATAAAAAAAAAAAATTTGTGCCTCCAGCTTTATCATTTTATATTTAAATGTAATGAAACACATTTCTGATGAAATGAGATTTAACAAAAATATTTTTTTAACTTTACCATAAAAAAGTATATTTCTTGCTTAAGTGAAATACTTTACCTTGGCTATTTCTATGATAATTTACGTCTTGCAATACCATTAAGCTTAGTGAAATCTGAGAGTTTTTCTAAGTATAGAAATTTAGAAGGTTATGCTGGATTTGTTATAAGATTAGAACCTATTAAATAAAATTATATAAGCTTTGAGATAATAGATAATTTCTTATTTGTCTTGTTCTGTTAAAATTGGGGGACAGTTAATTGAGGGTTCTAGTCAGCTGCCTCCATGTACACTAAAGTTTTATACTTAATATTTAAACATTTCCTTTAAAAATATCAGAAAAGCATTTTGACTGAAATGATTTCTGAGGTTTGCTTCAGAATAATTCATCGGGGAGAGAATGGAAGGGAAGTAGATGAGATGAGACTGGCCACAGGCTGATAACTGTCAAAGCTGTTGTCTTATTTTTGAATAAATTAAAATTTTTTCATAATGAAAAGTTAAAAAAAATCAGGGTCTGATAATTTAGTCAATATTTTGTTGAATAATCTCTATGTGTCTGACTTCTACTGGAGCTTAGGAGAAATTTATTAATTATGAGGATAAGATCTCTGTGTTAAAGAGCTCATATCCCAGATATATAAACAGTTATGAAATAATGTAAAGACTAGAATATTGTTTTAAATGTATAAAGTGCTATAGGAGCAAAGAGAGAGCGGTTGATTGTTCCTGGTGAAATCACAGAATCTTCCCAGAGGACTGATGTTTAGATTGGGCCCTGAAGGTTAAATGCACTTTATCTGGGACAAAAAAAATTGGAAACAAGTCTCCACAAAGAAGGCAACATAACTCCAGAAAGTGCTCACACTAAGGCATTAAGAGAAAAACAACAGACAGTGAAAAAAATAAAAAAGTGTGTGAGGAGAGTAAACGATAGTTGTATTTTTACTGCTAGTACCTAAAACAGTGCCTAACAATATATTAGGTATTCAAAATTATCCTACTGAATAAACTCATTGTTTGAAAAAGAGATAGGATGAAAATAGCAGAGAGCAGTGTTTTAAAACCTAAGGGAAAAGAAACCCACAGGATGGGAAAAAATATCTGCAACTCATATATATATCTGATAGGGGTCTAGTAACTAACTATAAGACAGAAAGAACTGCTATCACTCACCAGTAAAAAGACAAAGACTATAACTAAAAAGTGAGCAAAAGACATGAATAGACATGTTTTCAAAGAAGATACATGAATAGTCAAAAAGCATAAGATGCTCAACATTGATGATCTTTGGAAAATGCAAATCAAAACCACAAAGCACCACTTCAAACCCACTAAGATGGCTAGAAATTAGCAAAAGAAAAAACATTTTCTTAAGGAAAATAGCAAGTGTTGTCAAGGATATGGAGAAATTGGAACCCTTGTACATTTCTGGTGAGAATATAAAATGGTACAGTCACTGTAGAAAATAGGTTAGTGGTTCCTCTGAAAGTTTAACACAGAAGTACCATATGACCTAGCAATATTGCTCTACATACATGTACACACATGTTCACAGCAGCACCACCCACAATGGTCAAAGGCAGAAACAGTCCAGTCCTTAGATGAATGAATAAAGAAAATGTGCTGTATTATATATGAATCAGTCACAAAGACAAATGCTGTGTGATTCCACTTGTGTGTGTGTGTGTGTAGGCTTCTGGAGAAGGGAATGGCAACCCACTCCAGTATTCTTGACTGAAGAATCCCATGGACAGAGGAGCTTGGCAGGCTTGCAAAGAGTCAGACACAACTGAGCAACTAACACTTTCACTTTTTCAGTCTTTTATGATCTATGCAAAGAAATAGAGGAAAACAATAGAATGGGAAAGACTAGAGATCTCTTCAAGAAAATTAGAGATACCAAGGGAATATTTCATGCAAAGATGGGCACAATAAAGGACAGAAATGGTATGGACCTAACAGAAGCAGAAGATATTAAGAAGAGGTGGCAAGAATACACAGGGGAACTATACCAAAAAGATCTTCAGATCAACCAGATAATCACGATGGTGTGATCACTCACCTAGAGCCAGACAACCTGGAGTGCAAAGTCAAGTGGGCCTTAGGAAGCATCACTACACACAAAGCTAATGAAGGTGTTGGAATTCCAGTTGAGCTATTTCAAGTTCTAAAAAATGATGCTATAAAAGTGCTGCACTCAATATGCCAGCAAATTTGGAAAACTCAGCAGTGGCCACAGGACTGGAAAAGGTCAGTTTTCATTCCAATCCCAAAGAAAGGCAATGCCAAAGAATGCTTNTGGTATGGACCTAACAGAAGCAGAAGATATTAAGAAGAGGTGGCAAGAATACACAGAATAACTGTACAGTTAAGATTTTCATGACCCAGATAACCACAATGGTGTGATCACTCACCTAGAGCCAGACATCCTGGAGTCTAAAGTCAAGTGGGTCTTAGGAAGCATAACAATGAACAAAGCTAGTGGAGGTGATGGAATTCCAACTGAACTATTTCAAATCCGAAAAGATGATGTTGTGAAAGTGCTGCACTCAATATGCCAGTGGCCACAGGACTGGAAAAGGTCAGTTTTCGTTCCAATCCCAAAGAAAGGCAATGTCAGAGAATGTTCAAACTACCGCACAATTGTACTCATCTCCCACACTAGCAAAGTAATGCTCAAAATTCTCCAAGTGAAGCATCAACAGTATGTGAACTTAGAACTTCCAGATGTTCAAGCTGGATTTAGAAAAGACAAGGAACCAGACATCAAATTGCCAATATCTGCTGGATCATAGGAAGCAAGAGAGTTCCAGAAAAACATCTACTTCTGCTTTATTGACTATGCCAAGCCTTTGACTGTGTGGATCACAACAAACTGTGAAAAAGTCTTAGAGATGGGAACACCAGACCACCTTACCTGCCTCCTGAGAAAGCCGTATATGGGTCAAGAAGCAACAATTAAAACTGGACATGGAACAACGGACTGGATCCAAATTGGGAAAGGAGTATGACAAGGCTATAAATTGTCACCCTGCTTATTTAACTTATATACAGAGTACATCATGCAAAATGCAGGGCTGGATGAAGCACAAGTGGAATCAAGATTGCTGGGAGAAATATCAATAACCTCAGATATGCAGATGACACCATCCCTATGGCACAAAGCGAAGAGGAACTGAGGAGCCTCCTGATGGAAGTGAAAGAGGAGAGTGGAAACTGGCTTAAAACTCAGCAT
>SJYX01024846.1:402442-441878 GCA_006410675.1 Oreotragus oreotragus
AGAAACAGTGAGAGACTTCATTTTGGAGGGCTCCAAAATCACTGCAGATGGTGACTGCAGCCATGAAATTAAACAATGCTTGGTCCTTGGAAGGAAAGCTATGACCAACCTAGACAGGATATTAAAAAGCAGAGACATTACTTTGCCAACAAAGGTCCGTCTAGTCAAAGCTATGGTTTTTCCAGTAGTCAAGTATGGATGTGAGAGTTGGACTATAAAGAAAGCTGAGTGCTGAAGAACTGATGCTTTTGAATTATGGTGTTAGAGAAGACTCTTGAGAGTCCCTTGGTCTGCAAGGAGATCCAAACTGTCCATCCTAAAGGGATCAGTCCTGAGTGTTCATTGGAAGGACTGATGTTGACGCTGAAACTCCAATACTTGGGTCACCTGATGTGAAGAGCTGACTCATTTGAAAAAGACCCTGATGCTGGCAAAGACTGAGGTGAGAGGAGAGGGGGACGACAGAGGATGAGATGGTTGGATGGCATCACCGACTCGATGGATATAAGTTTGGGTAAACTCTAGAAGTTGATGATGGACAGGGAGGCCTGTCGTGCTGCAGTCCATGCGGTTCCAAAGAGTTGGGCACGACTGAACTGAACTGAACTGATGATCCACTCTGTTTCTGTTGTATTGATCGTATTACTTCCTCTTTCATTTCTGATTTTGAGTCCTTTTTTCCTTGGTAAGTCTCTAAGGACTTCTCAATTTTGTTTATCTTTTCAAATAACCAGTGCTTCATTTCATTGATCTTTTCTATTGTTTTTTTTTTTAATTTCTTAATTAAAGGAGAATCGTGCTACATAATTTTGTTGTTTTCTCTCAAATCTCAAGATGAATCAGCATCAGCTGATATATCCATTTCCTTTTGAACATCCCTCCTATCTCCCTCTATTGTCTTTTTATTCTCATTTTAATTTACTCCTGTTCTAACTGTACTTCCTTCCTTCTACTAACTTTGAAGTTTGTTCATTCTTCTTTTTCTAGTTTGAAGGGTAGATTACGTTGTTTGACAACTAACCATAATACTTATATTTGAAATCTAAAATATGATACAAATTCATTTGCGTTATATTTTAGATTTCAGAAGGGCAGGGCTTCCTTCAAAGCTCAGTTGGTAAAGAATCCACCTGCAATGCAGGAGTCCCTGGTTCAATTCCTGGGTAAGAAGATTCCCTGGAGAAGGAATGGGCTACCCACTCCAGTAATCTTGGGCTTCTCTTGTGGCTCAACTGGTAGAGAATCTGCCTGCAATGCAGGAGATCTGGGTTCAATCCCTGGGTTGGGAAGATCCTCTAGAGGAAAAGGCTAGCCACTCCAGTATACTGGCCTGCAGAATTCCAGGACTGTATCACCATGGGGTCACAAAGAGTCAGACATCACTGAGCAACTTTCCCTTTCACTATGAAACAGAAAGAGGCTCAAAGATATAAAGAACAAATTTGTGGTTGCCAGTGGGATGGGGGAGTGGCATAGGGATGGACTGGGAGTTTGGGATTAGCAGATGCAAACTATTACATATAGAATGGATGAATAATAAGGTCCTACTGTATAGCACTGGGAGCTATATTGAATATGCTATAATAAACCATAATGAAAAAGAAAAAAAAAATAAAGGTAGGTTGTTTCAGACTTTTCTTAACTCTTAAGAAGGACATTTATTGCTTTGAACTGCTTGTCTTAGAACTACTCTTGCTGCATCCTATAAATTTTGGTGTATTCCTTTTCCATTTTCATTTGTCTCAAGGTATATTTTTATGTATTTTTAAAATTTCTTCTTTGCCCCATTGGTTGTTCAGTAGCATGTTGCTTAACCTCTACATTTTTGCAAATCTTCCAGTTTTCTTCATGTTATTTATTCTAGTTTCGAGGGCTTCCCTGGTTGCTCAAATAGTAAAGACTTGCATACAATGCAGAAGACCCGGGTTTGAGATCCCCTGGAGAAGGGAATGGGAACCCACTGCAGTATACTTGCCTAAGAAATCCCCCAGACAGAGGAGCCTGGTGGGCTATAGTCCACGAGGTTACAAAGAGTTGGATATGACTGAGCAACTAACACTTTCACTTTCATATCATTGTGGTTGGAGAAAATGCTTGATATGATTTCAATCCTCTTAAATGTATCAAGACTTGTTTTACACCCTAACATAAGATCTATATTAGAAAGTATTCCATGTGTACTTGAGAAGAATGTATTTTGTTGCTTTTGGATGGAATATAGATCATATGTAAACACCTGTTAAGTCTATCTGGTCTAATATGCTGTTCAAGGCCAATGTGTTTATTTATTGATGTTTTGTCTGGAAGATTTATCCATTGATGTAAGTGGGATACTAAAATCCCCTACTATTATTGTACTATATATTTCTCCCTTTAGCTATGCTAATATTTGCTTCCAAAATTTAGGTGACCTATGCTTGGTACATAAATATTTATAAAATGTTTTATCTTTCTGTTGGATTGACCCTTATCATTGTGCAATGTCTTTGTCTCTTATCACATTCTTTGTTTTAAATTCTATTTTGTCTGATATGAGCATAGTTATTTCACCTTACTTTTGGTTTTCATTTGCATGGAAAATATACTTTCACTTTCAGTCTGTGTGATTCTCAACATTTAAAGTGAGTCTTTTGTAGAGTATATAGATGGATCTTAAAAAAAGAAATCCATTCAGCCATTTGATCTTTTGATTGGAGTATTTAGTACATTTTCAAAGTAATTATTGAAAGGTATGTGCTTAGTGCCATTTTGTAAATTATTTTCTGACTGTTTTTGTAGTTCCTTTCTGTACCTTTATTCCTCTCCTGCTCTCTTTGACTGTGGTTAAATTTCTTTAATGGTATGTTTATACTCATTTCTGTTTATCTTTTGTGTATTTACTAAAGATTTTTGCTTTGTGGTTACCATGAAGCTTATACATAACAACTTATATCTATAACATTCTAAGTAAAAATAACTTAAGTTTGACTCAACTGTAAAGCTTGTTGCTATTACTTCTCCCACCACATTTTATTGTTTTTTGATGTCCCATTTTAAATCTTTTTCTCTTGTGTATCCCTTATAACTAATTTTTTTTACTACTTTTGTCTTTTAACCTTCACACTAGTTTTATAAGTGATTAATTCACTATCTTTACTATATATTTGCCTTTCCAGTGAGATTTATTTTCATGTGTTCTTGTTATTAATTAGCACCCTTTCTTTTTAGCTCAAAGAATTTCCACTGGCATTTATTTTAAGACCAGTTTAATGGTGATGAACTCTAGCTTTTGCACATCTGGAAAACGCCTTCTCTCTCCTTCACTTCTGAGTGAGCTCTGCTGCCATGTACAGTATTCTTGGTTAGAAGTGTTTTTCTTTCAGCACTTTGAATATATTGTGCTATTCCTTTATGGCCTGCAAAGTTTTTGTTGAAAACTCTGGTAAGTCTTATGGGGGTTTCCTTGTGTTAGTTTTCTAGCAGGTTAGTTTTCTCTTGCTACTTTTAAGATACTCTTACCTTTATTTTTGACATTTAAAGTATAGCATGTCTTGGTATGTGGGTCTCTTGATTTCCCCTCGTTTGGAACTCTGGGATTTCTGGATCTAAATGTCTGTTTCCTTCCTCACGTTAGAGGAGTATTTAGCCATTATTTCTTCAAATAAGATTTCTGCCCCTTTCTCTCTTCTCCTTTGGGAGCTCAGTGATACAAATGTTAGTCTGTTTGACGTACCATTAGTCCCTTAAGCTATATTCACTGTGTTTCTCTGACTGGGTGAGTTTCACTGCTCTATCTTTGAGTTGACTGATCTTTTTTCCTGCTTCATCTAGTCTGCTCTTAAACCCAGCTAGTGTATTTTTCAGCTCAGTCATTGGATTCTTTGCTCTGTGACCTTTTTTGGTACTTTCTTACATTTGCCATCTCTTTGTTGACATTTTCACTGTGTTCTCCCCAGATCACTGAGCACTTTTATGACCATTAATTTCAACTCTTTATCATAAAAACTACTTATCTCCAGTTCATTAATGTTTTGTTTTCCTGAGGGTTCATCTTTTCTTTCATTTGGAACATATTCCTGTTTCTTCATTTTGCGTGACTCTGTGTGTTGGTTTCTAATAGCAGATGAACCCATCTCTCCCAGTCTTGAAGGTGTGGCCTCAAGTAGGAGATGAAATTTGCTGTTTCATTTCCTCTTGCCTATCTCTCAAATATTTGTGCTTGACCAAGCGGACTTCTTATATTTCTAACAGCTCCCAGTTGTTAAGTATGTGACAAGATTTGCCAGTGTCCCAAAGTGGAAGATCTCAGCACCTAGATTCAGGCTGTTTGGAAGTCAGACATCCAAGTATCAGTTTTTATGTGTATACAAATGTATACAGTCCTGTAGGACCATAAGTGTAAGCCCCACTGGCCACCATAACCAGATGATCTGGAGGGGTCCCTAGGTGGCACTTGCAAATATCTGGGCTCCAGATAAGTGTATGAAGTCTTTCCTGGATGATACTGATTAACTGAAACAAGGCAGAGGGAAATAGCCCAGATGGCATGGCAAGGCAAGGCCTATGTTCCTTGAGAGCAGATCTACATGCCACAAAGTGTGGCCAAACCTGAAGACTGCTCCTCAGACTGAAAATCCAAAATAAACAAAGAGGCCTCCTTCACAGAAATGCTGGGAGGTGTGCCTCCGTTTACTGTCTGTACAGTGCCTTGCGGGTATAACTTGCCAAAGAATTGCCACTGTGCCGTGGGACCCAGAAATGGAAGCTTCATGGCTATCAAAGTCAGGCAATGAAGAGGCATCCCAGACAGCAGCCACTCAACTGGTGCAACAGACATAAAAATCAGGGTACTAAGTATATATTAAGTGTCTCTTTCCTCCAGGAGACAGTAAAACTCTTTAACGTGTACAGCTCAGTGATATTAGGTATATTTACATTGTTGTTAAAAAAAAATCTTGAAAATCAAAACTTAAACCCAATAAACAACTGCCCTTCCCCCTACTCCTAGACCCAAGTAACCACTATTATAGTTTATGTTTCTATGAATTTGATAATTTTAGATACCTCATATAAGCAGAATCACTATTTATTTTTTCTAGTTTTATTGAGAAATAGCTGACATGAATCATTGTGTAGATTTAAGGTGTATAGCATGACAGTCTGATGCATATATAGTGTGCAATGATTACCACAAGGTTTAGCTAACATCCATCATCTCATAAATACAATAAACAGAAAGAAGAAAATAGCTTTTTTCCTTGTGATGAGAACTCTTAGGATCTACTCTTCTTTCTACAATTTTCCTGTATATCATCAAAGTGTTAACTATAGTCATCATATTGCATATCATATCTCTAGTACTTATTTATAACTGGAAGTTTGTACAGTTTGAATACTTTCCTCTAGTCTCCTCTCCCCACACCTCTGCCTCTGGTAACCACAAGTATGATCTCTTTTTCTGAGTTTATTTTAGATTCCATATATAAGTGAAATAATACAGTATTTCTGTGTTTCTGTCCACAATTTACCTTTAATTTAAAATGATAGCAGTCACTGAATGAAAGATTTTTTTTGCTTGTTTTGTGGCTTTTTGCTGACAGTTGAACCTGAGTCCAATCAATATACTGGATGGATTTTATATATGGTGCAGTCATATGTTACAGTCCTTGTTAACAACCCATTCCTGAATACAGCAACTAAAAGTCATCACATTAAAGGGTCACTAACTAGACGCTCAGGTGTACTTGACTTTGAAGTTATTTATAAAATTTTAACTTTTCTTTGAATGTTAAATGAAATAGCATGAGAAATATGAGAGAAAATTTAAAGAAGAGAGTGAGTTTAATTACAGTATTCTACTGTAGTTAGCATATATTGTTATCCTATTCAGCCTTTGTTGCGGAACGCTGAAGCTTCAAGAGAGTTGAGAATCATCTGGGTTTTGATTTCATTTCTGCCATCTATATGATTTTGGGCAAATCTTTTCATTTCTTTAAGCTTAGGCATTAATATCCTTATTAGTATTCTAATGTACAAATAAGGATGGAGATGATATTATCCAGCTTGCTTACTTTAGGGCAGAGTTATGAGAATAAACAAGGAGTAAGTATTAAAAAAAAAACCTTTTGACATATAACTTTAGAAATATATTTTATTTATAAATTTCATCCTTTCCAAACTTCTTTCCATTTTTATATGCCTTTCTTCTAAAAGTCTTATTCTACTATAGACTAAAGAAGATATGCTCCTTTTGCATCCAGTTCCCTATAAACTGGATTTATTTCAATAATAAACTCACATGTTAAAAAATGGTGAACACAGGACTTGCCTGGTGGTCCAGTGGTTAAGAATCTGCTCACCGATGCAGGGAACACGGGCTAGATCCCTGGCCTGGGAATATCCCACGTGCTGCAGAGCAACTAAACCGCGTGCCTTGACCGCAGTGCACCTAAGCCCACGCTCTGCAACAAGAGAAGCCGCCACACTGAGAAATGCACACACCTCAGCCAGAGAAGAGCTCTTGCTTGCCACAACTGGAGAAGGACTGCACACAGCACTGCAGACCCAGTTCAGTCAAAAAGCAGAAAAGAGATGCAAAGAGCTTTGTTGCTATAACTAGGTCTAGGAATGGGGGAGTAAAGAATACCAGAAACAAAGTAGAGAAGACTTTCCCTCTCTCCTTTCTTATCCATACTCCCATAAATTACCAGCTATCAGTCAGTCCTTAAGTTTGAGAGTAGGGAGGAGACTGAGGACTGGAGCATGAAATGACAGGTTAATGTGAGAAGTGCTGCTTTAGGAGACTCTTAGGAATGGGTTTGATTCTCGACCTGTAGTTTCACTTATACCAGATATAAAAGCACTGTGACTCAGTGGTTTATGCAACAAGCTGGAAACTCAGGACCTGTGGCTTCTGGTCATGCACCTGACATTTGTTTTTCACATGAGCTACTCAGGTTCATGCCCATGTTTTATTTAGTTTTTCATCTATTAATGAATCAAAGATGCCAAATAACTTTCCAGGTAATATCTTAGGAATGGGTTTGATTCTCGACCTGTAGTTTCACTTATACCAGATATAAAAGCACTGTGACTCAGTGGTTTATGCAACAAGCTGGAAACTCAGGACCTGTGGCTTCTGGTCATGCACCTGACATTTGTTTTTCACATGAGCTACTCAGGTTCATGCCCATGTTTTATTTAGTTTTTCATCTATTAATGAATCAAAGATGCCAAATAACTTTCCAGGTAATAGAAAAAAAAAACAGAACTCACATAGAGCTATAACTATGAAAGCTATAACAAGGGCAATTTTTATGAAAACAGATGTAACAATACTACAAGTTTAAATTTCTATATAGCATTATTACTTTATTATTATTTTATTTCTATAAAGCATTATTACTTCTACCTGAGCTAGCAAGGAATACTATGAATATGAAATAGATATATAATCCTGAACTCTCTTTCAGATTATTAGTTTTAAATTCCCACTAAAATCTTCACAAAAGTAGTAAGGAAGTAGTAAAGGAGATCTTTTAAAACATTATTTGGCTTACTTCTCACTCCTCACATATTTACCCACAGTGAAGGTTACTATTGAGTAGGGAAAGAGCCAAAGAAGAGAGGTTGGGGCAAAAAAGTAAAAGATCTGGAAATCATTAATTCTGTCTTTCAGTGCAGTTCAGTCGCTCAAACTCTTTGTGACCCATGGACTGCAGCACACCAGGCTTCCCTGTTCATCCCCAACTCTGAGAGCTTACTCAAACTCACGTCCATCCAGTCAGTGATGCCATCCAACCATCTCATCTTCTGTTGTTCCCTTGTTTAACCAGTTCTTACTTTGTGTTTCCTATAAGTAAGTATAAGGTGTAGTACATTAATTCTGAAACACATCGTGTTAAGACAGCACCAGTTAGCATTTCTAGAAGATGAAACTAAGGCTTAAAGTCAAGGATAAGTGATTTGCCCTGAGTTAAGAAATGGAATGGGTTTTTGAATCTTTACCTCTCTCATTTCAGAGCCTATGATCTTTATTACTGCCTGAATGGGTGAATTTAACTCAGATGACCATTATATCTACTACTGCGGGCAGGAATCCCTCAGAAGAAATGGAGTAGCCATCATGGTCAACAGAAGAGTCCGAAATGCAGTACTTGGATGCAATCTCAAAAACGACAGAATGATTTCTGTTTGTTTCCAAGGCAAACCATTCAATATCACAGTTATCCAAGTCTATGCCCCAACCAGTAATGCTGAAGAAGCTGAAGTTGAACAGTTTTATGAAGACCTACAAGACCTCTTAGAACTAACACCCCAAAAAGATGTCCTTTTCATTATAGGGGACTGGAATGCTAAAGTAGGAAGTCAAGAAACACCTGGAGTAACAGGCAAATTTGGCCTTGGAATGCGGAATGAAGCAGGGCAAAGACTAATAGAGTTTTGCCAAGAAAATGCACTGGTCATAGCAAACACCCTCTTCCAGCAACACAAGAGAAGACTCTACACATGGACATCACCAGATGGTCAACACCGAAATCAGATTGATTATATTCTTTGCAGCCAAAGATGGAGAAGCTCTATACAGTCAACAAAAACAAGACCAGGAGCTGACTGTGGCTCAGATCATGAACTCCTTATTTCCAAATTCAGACTTAAATTGAAGAAAGTAGGGAAAACCGCTAGACCATTCAGGTATGACCTAAATCAAATCCCTTATGATTATACAGTGGAAGTGAGAAATAGATTTAAGGGCCTAGATCTGATAGATAGAGTTCCTGATGAACTATGGAATGAGGTTCGTGACATTGTACAGGAGACAGGGATCAAGACCATCCCCATGGAAAAGAAATGCAAAAAAGCAAAATGGCTGTCTGGAGAAGCCTTACAAATAGCACTGAAAAGAAGAGAGGCGAAAAGCAAAGGAGAAAAGAAAAGATATAAGCATCTGAATGCAGAGTTCCAAAGAATAGCAAGAAGAGATAAGAAAGCCTTCTTCAGCAATCAATGCAAAGAGATAGAGGAAAACAACAGAATGGGAAAGACTAGAGATCTCTTCAAGAGAATTGGAGATACCAAGGGAACATTTCATGCAAAGATGGGCTCGATAAAGGATAGAAATGGTATGGACCTAACAGAAGCAGAAGATATTAAGAAGAGGTGGCAAGAATACACAGAAGAACTGTACAGAAAAGATCTTCACGACCCAGATAATCATGAGGATGTGATCACTAATCTAGAGCCAGACATCTTGGAATGTGAAGTCAAGTGGGCCTTAGAAAGCATCACTAAGAACAAAGCTAGTGGAGGTGATGGAATTCCCGTTGAGCTGTTTCAAATCCTGGAAGATGATGCTGTGAAAGTGCTGCACTCAATATGCCAGCAAATTTGGAAAACTCAGCAGTGGCCACAGGACTGGAAAAGGTCAGTTTTCATTCCAATTCCAAAGAAAGGCAATGCCAAAGAATGCTCAAACTACCGCACAATTGCACTCATCTCACACGCTAGTAAAGTAATGCTCAAAATTCTCCAAGCCAGGCTTCAGCAATATGTGAACCGTGAACTCCCTGATGTTCAAGCTGGTTTTAGAACAGGCAGAGGAACCAGAGATCAAATTGCCAACATCCGCTGGATCATGGAAAAAGCAAGAGAGTTCCAGAAAAACATCTATTTCTGCTTTATTGACTATGCCAAAGCCTTTGACTGTGTGGATCACAATAAACTGTGGAAAATTCTGAAAGAGATGGGAATACCAGACCACCTAACCTGCCTCTTGAGAAATCTGTATGCAGGTCAGGAAGCAACAGTTAGAACTGGACATGGAACAACAGACTGGTTCCAAATAGGAAAAGGAGTACGTCAAGGCTGTATATTGTCTCCCTGCTTATTTAACTTATATGCAGAGTACATCATGAGAAACGCTGGACTGGAAGAAACACAAGCTGGAATCAAGATTGCCGGGAGAAATATCAATAACCTCAGATATGCTGATGACACCACCCTTATGGCAGAAAGTGAGGAGGAGCTAAAAAGCCTCTTGATGAAAGTGAAGGAGGAGAGCGAAAAAGTTGGCTTAAAGCTCAACATTCAGAAAACGAAGATCATGGCATCCGGTCCCATCACTTCATGGGAAATAGATGGGGAAACAGTGGAAACAGTGTCAGACTTTATTTTTTTGGGCTCCAAAATCACTGCAGATGGTGACTGCAGCCATGAAATTAAAAGACGCTTACTCCTTGGAAGAAAAGTTATGACCAACCTGGATAGTATATTCAAAAGCAGAGACATTACTTTGCCGACTAAGGTCCGCCTAGTCAAGGCTATGGTTTTTCCTGTGGTCATGTATGGATGTGAAAGTTGGACTGTGAAGAAAGCTGAGCGCCGAAGAATCGATGCTTTTGAACTGTGGTGTTGGAGAAGACTCTTGAGAGTCCCTTGGACTGCAAGGAGATCCAACCAGTCCATTCTGAAGGAGATCAACCCTGGGATTTCTTTGGAAGGAATGATGCTAAAGCTGAAACTCCAGTACTTTGGCCACCTCATGCGAAGAGTTGACTCATTGGAAAAGACTCTGATGCTGGGAGGGATTGGGGGCAGGAGGAGAAGGGGACGACTGAGGGTGAGATGGCTGGATGGCATCACGGACTCGATGGACGTGAGTCTGAGTGAACTCCGAGAGATGGTGATGAACAGGGAGGCCTGGCGTGCTGCGATTCATGGGGTCGCAAAGAGTTGGACACGACTGAGCAACTGAACTGAACGGAACTGAATGTATTTCAGGAAAAGCAGAATTGACCAGTGGAATAAACGTTAACAGAACCTATCTTAGAAAGTTACAAGGAAATTAAGTTGCCCCAGAGATTCTCCTCATCTCTCCCATGGCCACATGCATGTAAGGTGACATCTTTACCTATTTCTGTATGCTTACTTAATGCTCTTTTCTTGACTAACCGGATTCTCCATACTTCCTACTCTTCTCACAGGGCTTCAGCTTGTCAAATCCCTAATTCTAGCCCAGGGCATTCAGCTTCTGCCCTTGAGCTTAATGACTTACTCTCTCTAGGTTTTAAGTTCCAGTTCTTAACAGTGAGAACTGACACTCCCAGATCACATTCCTACATCAGGTCAAGGCTGCTGGCCAGTCAACATGGACTGGTTAACCTGGGTCAAGTGCATAAATCCTTGGCTGTGGATGGGTAGAGCAGTCACATTCCTTGGGAACTGTGGTATAAGTAGGTGGAAATTCTGAAACAGCCTGTGCCATTTTAAAACATCACCCAGACAAGATTTGCTTCCTCCTATTTTTGTGTGTTTCTATTAAAGATATTCCCATTCTTCCTACTGCCTAGACTGAAAGTGTAAACGTTTTTTAATGAAATAGATTTAACTTTGATTGAAAAGTAATGCACACACATCCTAAAATACTCAGAATATAACAGAGTATGCTCATTGGAAGTTGTATCCTTTCTACCAAAGATTCTCAAGGTCCTCCTAGAGGCTATCACAGCTAACAGTTTTTGAAGTATACTTCAGAAAAATTCTATGCATGTTCAAGCATTTTATTCATATTTTATCCACATTCCATTTTACATAAATGGAAGAATAACATGAACACAGTGTGTGCCAAGCTTTTCTCACTTAATAAGCAGATTCTGAAACCTATTTGACCTCAACACATACTATTTTTTTCATTTTTTAATGGCTTCATAGAACTTAAATATGTGATTTTTTTTTAACCAGTGGCCTTTTGATAGGCAGGTATACTGTTTTCACTCTTGCCATTACAAATAAGCCCGTATAAAGTACACATGCTTGTACACAGCTCTAAATATCATCAATAATTTTTTTAGTCAAAGTATACATGACATTTTCATTTTGATACATTTATGGGTTTGATCCTTGAGTTGTAAAGATACCCTGGAGAAGTAAACGGCAACCCACTCCAGTATTCTTGCTTGGAGAATCCCATGGACAGCGGAGCCTGGTGGGCTACAGTCCAAGGGGTTGCAANAAATATCATCAATAATTTTTTTAGTCAAAGTATACATGACATTTTCATTTTGATACATTTATGGGTTTGATCCTTGAGTTGTAAAGATACCCTGGAGAAGTAAACGGCAACCCACTCCAGTATTCTTGCTTGGAGAATCCCATGGACAGCGGAGCCTGGTGGGCTACAGTCCAAGGGGTTGCAAAGAGCAGGACATGAGTGAGTGACTAACACACTCACACACATGGCTAAATTGGGCTTCCCTGGTTGCAATGTGAAAGACCTGGGTTTGACCCTGGGTTGGGAAGATCCCCTGAAGAAGGGAATGGCAACCTATTCCAGTATTCTTGTCTGGAGAATTCCATGGACAGAGAGGCCTCACAGGCTACAGTTAATTGGGTATGGGGTTGCAGAGACACCACTGAGCAACTAACACACACACACACGGGCAAACTGCTTCTAAAGATGGTGTGCCAATTTCTCACACCATCTGTGCAAAAGTCTCCATTTGTCCATACCATGCACAGCCTCATGTTCTGTCAAACTTTCTGATCTCTTCTAATCTGGTAACTTTAGTTATTTTTAAATTTCACCTTCTTTTTTGCCAGCTAGGTCAGTCACTGAGTTCTGTGAGTTCTTTCATTCTTTCACCTCCTTCTGTGTCTCTGTAATTACAATGCTATGACCTTAGTTTCAGCTTTTGTTGTGTCATGTATTGCCTCCCAATAGTGTTCATGCCATTCTCTCCCCTTATTACGTCACAACTTACTCATATACAGCCAGAAAGACCTGAAAGCCATAAGGGTACTTTAGCTTTCCCTAACCTACATGAGATGCCAAAGGTAGCTGCTGAGATTTGGAGACACTAGTGTTGCAAGAAAGAGAGAGAAGCTTGTAATAAGAAAAGTTAAAAACAATAAAGCCCCAGCAAAACCATCAGCCAAAATAGGGCTGGATAACTCAAAAGAAGTCAACACTTTCCACCCCACTGTCACTAGACTGATATAGTTTGTCCAGCATATAGTCTTTATCCATTTGATTTGCACATTCTTCTGACATATCAAAAGTAGAGGCAGTCCTGATCATCTGCCCATTTACTGCTCACACTCTAATTTCTTGCCTAGTTCTAGGGGAAAAGGGTACACTACAGTGAGCAATACTGGTGGGTGAGCGAATCCAGATCTTAATCTTTTCTCATATCCAGTGAGTCTCAATAATCTGATTAAAGTAAAATACTCCAGATCCTTGTTTTAAAAGCTCACCTCAGAAATTAACTATTCCTCTAAGGGGACTCTTTTTTTAAAATATAGGACAAAACTGTATCTTTTTATATGCACATACCTGTATACAAATGCACGGGAAGGCAATTGGAAGGACACATCTGGAAGTGGTTCTGAGAAGAAGAGTAGATTGGTATGTATCAGTTGTATTATTTTAAAAATAAATATTTTTCTTTAAAACAAATAGGAAATTGGATCTTGCTACTCACACCTGTTTTCTTCAAGTTTATTATTAAATTCCACGGTGCTTCTAAACATTCATCTGGGAAACGGGGCCTGCTACTGATATTTATTTTAACCAAATTGCCTAACCAATCTTATCCGGAAAAAGCATTGTTTGTGGCTATAGTGAACAAAAGAAAGTGACCTAGAGAAGTTCATGGATCAGGTCTTTCACTTCAGTCACATTATCACGTTTACGCTCCTTACTGAGAGGTAACATGGTGCCGGTGAGAGAAAAAGGATCTGAGTTCCAGTTTGGGCTCTGCTAAGAATATACTGGGGGACCATGGGCAAACACTTTCATTGTAAAATGGTGAATTAGACTAGGACAGATTTCTTTGATTACTAGAAGACTTACAAAGATGCATTCTACGGTGAAAAATCTATTATTCAGTTCTGAGTTGCTCCGAATCTAAAGGCAAGAAGACAAATTCTCTCCAATTCAGCAAACATGTGTGGTATGTATTAGGACACACTGTGAATCTCAGGCGCTCATTCACCAGGTTTTAGACTGATCTGCAAAAAAGCAAAAAAGTCCTCTCACTGAAGAAGCGTTTCGTTTCTCTTGGCAGTAGCCATCGCCCAAAGTGCCAAGATCTAATTGCCGTCAACATTAAGATGAAGACGTACCTGCTGCGAACGTGAAGACACTACAGTTCCCAGCATGCCTCTCTTCCCACCGCCGCCCTCTCCCGCCCCTACTCCTGGACTCTTGCCGGCCGGGACTTCCAGTCCCAGCTCACAGCTGGCGGCGGCGCGAAAGCAGTCTAGAAATGTACTTTTCCCACAAAAAAGCGGTGAGACCGGAGTTTCCAGCTCAAGTCCTGCTCCAACTGACTAGCCTCTGCCCGGAGGAATCAAATTCCCTCCAACCAGTTCTCTTCAGACCTGCAAACTGCTGGGGTGGAACCACGCCCCGGAAATGAGGTCAAGTCTCCCAGCTGACGGCTGAAGCTCCTTCCAGCCACTCCTAGCCGGGCTAGGACCGGCGGGGCGGGCTTGGGGGCGTGGCAAGCGGGCGAGGCTCAGCCCGGCGTAGCCCCGGGGATCTAGCCGCTACGCGGGGCCGCGCGTCTGGGTGGCAGCGGGGGCGCGCCCATGGAGAGTGGCGGCTGCGGTTGCTAGTCTGGAGGGAGGGAAGGAGGAACCGGGAAGGGGTGGGGGGGGGCAGGGCGATCGGAGAGCCGTGTTCCTAAGGCGGTGGCTGCGTCTCCGACGGAGCAGGAGCAGGGCGGGGAAGGAGGATGGAGCAAGCTGGGGGTTGGGGTTGGCGCTAGCCGCTGTGGCTCGGCTACTACTGTGGGAGAGTGGCTGCTCCTGGAAGTTGTAGGATCGGGAGCCGGGCTGGTGCCGCCGGTGCCTTGGGCGGGGGAGGAGTAGGGAGCGTCAGGGGTCGGGAAAGACGGGACGGGTAGTGGGGGCGAGCTGGGGAAGACTGAGCGGGCTCTGCGCCGGGCGGGCGGGCGGCGGGGGGGCCAGCGACCGCAGCCTGGGGGACGCGGGAGGATGGAGCAAGTGGAGATCCTGAGGAAATTCATCCAGAGGGTCCAGGCCATGAAGAGTCCGGACCATAACGGGGAGGACAACTTCGCCCGGNGGCTTCCCTGATAGCTCAGTTGGTAAAGAATCAGCTTGCAATGTGGGAGACCCTGGTTCAATTCCTGAGTCAGGAAAATCCTCTGAAATAAGGGAAAGGCTCCCCACTCCAGTATCCTGGCCTGGAGAATTCCATGGACTGTACATTCCAACTCTTTCCATGAAAGTCACAGTCAGACATGACTGAGCAACTTTCACTTCACTTTTGTATCATTCCATATAATTAAAATGATACAAGTATAAATGTCTAGCCACAAAACGGCTATATGTATAAATTTTACACTGCCACTTTAGAAAAACAAAGCTTTCCTTTTTTTTTTTTTTGGCTACCCTTAAGAAGCATTCTCTAATTTTTTTTCCAATTTGTAATTTATTTTCTTGATTCAGGTTATGTTACTTTCTTTTATTATGCTATTTACAATCATCAGTAACTTCTCTCCATCATTTCTGCCTATGAAAACAGTGTTTGGAAGTTTCCCTTCTGTCTTTGCTGTGTCTTTCCCCACACCTCCACAGTCCTTCTAGCTGAAACATTCACCTTTACTGCCTCAGGTCTGTTATCTGAGGACAGAGATCTGTTCACTTGTAGCAAGCAGTTGGAGAGAAACTGCATTTCTCTTTTACTGGCAATGTGTGCATGAAGTCTTCACAAGAAATTACTTGGATGTTCTGTAGACAGTGCTTTGGTTTCCCGGGGTCATTTAATTTAAAGTGATCATGGCCAGGCTCACCGTTGGCATTGTGTGTTCCTGTATTTTGTTACAATCACACTCTTCTATTCCATGTTAAAAAGATCTTAGCATACTGAACAAGGATGAGGTTTTGCTTAGGGCTCCAAATGCAATGAAAAAGATAAATTGAGGACAGGGAAGAAAGAAGAATTATTTGTGTGGATGTTTGCCTTTGCTATTTTTATCCTTTCCTAAATATTAAGATGATGGTTGAATTGTTGAAGCACTAGCAATTACAATCAGTATGTGAGTTCATATAATTTGCTTTCTGTACTACTCCATAATCCACATTTTTCTGAGTGCATATATAACACTTCTTGGCTTTCTTTAGTATCAGCAATTATTTTGATGCAGTATCTGTTGATCCTGTTAGCACAGATGATATACTATCTGATCATTAGCAAATATTATTGCAGGAGTCAGGCAGTCTCCAGTACATTGTATGTGACTATGGAAAGGACTGGAGTAGAAAATGGCAACCTACTCCAATATTCTTGCCTGAAAACTTCCAAGGACAGAGGAGTCTGGTGGGCTACAGTCCATGGGGTTTCAAAAAGTCAGACACAACTGAGCATGCACTCATGCATGGAAAGGATACGAAGTATACTAAACCACTGATTACTACAACAGTTTGGACATATGAATTTTATACAGTTGCAGCCATTAATGCAATTGAATATGACTTTTCAGAGTCCCAAATGTAAGACAGGTAATAGGCCTGAGGAATGCAAGTGCCAATCTGAACCAAAAAGTTAATAGATTCAATCTTAAAAATATTTTGTAAATATAAATCTGAGATGTAATGGTAAAACTGGTATAATACTATGCAATGATAATCAAAGTTTAGAACAAAATATTGTTTGACACATATTTTGAGAAGGTGATAGAAACTGTCAACAAGATTCAAGCTTATAGTCTGTGTTGTTTCATACTTAACTGTATTGATGTCACTTTCTGTTACAGATTCATTCTAGTTAAGGTGTTCTCTAGCTTCAAGGAAGAAGAGCAATGAAGCACGCAGAGGAAGAATTAGAAAAAGGCAAAAGTGTGTTGATGACCAGTTTCTCCTTTATAGATGTTACCTATGTTGTTTCTGACATATATATCAGCACATTGTCTTAAAGTGAGGTAATGTGCAATTTTGTATACTTAAGTAAACAGTTTCAAAGAAAAGGTCAATAGCTATTTAATTCCAAATGCAGTGTGGTGATATATCAACCTCGGTGCAGCTCAGAAATGGTGACTCTGAGGCCTCATTTTAGAACAGTATGTCATAATTTGCATTTCACAAAATCTCCTGGCAATTGCATGCATAATCAAGTTTGAGGAGCACTGGTCTAAAATAATCTTAGTTTTCTACCAGTTAAATACTATCATGACCCAAGAAGGCCTTTTCTATATGCTCTAAGAAATAGTAAAAGCAAAAATACAAATTTATTATAAAAGGTGCTGAATGGTATTGGAGTAGATGTGAAGAAGTGTCTTATGATCTCACTGCTGCTGCTGCTGCTAAGTCGCTTCAGTCATGTCTGACTCTGTGCGACCCCACAGACAGCAGCCCATTGGGCTCCGCCATCCCTGGGATTCTCTAGGCAAGAACACTAGAGTGGGTTGCCATTTCCAATGCATGAAAGTGAAAAGTGAAAGTGAAGTCGCTCAGTCGTGTCTGACTCAGCGACCCCATGGACTGCAGCCTACCAGGCTCCTCCATCCATGGGAGTTTGCAGACAAGAGTACTGGAATGGAATGCCATTGCCTTCTCCGCTTATGACCCCACAATTCACTTAAAAATCCTGTGATATTAGCATTCATTTATTGGGGAAGTATAGCAGCTGACATGTTTCAGCTATAGTAACTGGTTAATCACAGAAATGTAGTAATATTCTTTTTTCTTTTTTGCTTGTCATACAAATTTATTATCATCCTATTCCATAATATTTTTAATGATTAATGCTAGTGCAGAATTCTTTATTTAAAAGGAGTCTAAATCTGAAATTTTGCTTTCATTTCCAAAGAACTTTAAAAAATTACCTTACAATATTCCTTTCAAATAATTGGAGTCGTTATTCAATTGTGGACACATTTTCCATGCTGGTGATACGTTTTTGGTATGAACTTTCTTTTCTGCTATTCTTGAGAATATAGACTTATTTTAAATTATCTTTCAAGTGTTATTTAATTTCTGACTATTTTTTACTAAATTGTTCTATTTGGGATAGTCCTTAGAATTCTCTTTAGATATCCACAACATTCATTTCTCTTTTTGAGAGCCAATGGATATGTATTCTCTGCTGAAGTACTATGTCACATAATCCCCACAAGTTAAATTCAGATTTTTCCAGGTCTCAGTGAGGCCTTAAGTAGAGTATCAAAACACCCCAAACAGTTACTTATTCCCTTTGGAGTTTGAGTAGGAATGTGATATTCACACTGCAACACGATTTACAGTTCTTGGAAACAAATCATATTACAAACATGAAATACGATAATGGAATTTCTCAAACTTATACTTTTAAGTTTCTGGCATTTTCTTGGGAAAAACGGGAGAGACAAAGTGTCTGCATTTGTTTCCAAGCTGCTTTGAGTTGTGCTGTTTCTTGTCGTATTTCATAATGATTCTGGATGCTTTCTGGCAAAGATATCTGTGAGCTACCGCAAGATAATTCTTCAGGACATCAAAGAAATTAATGACAGAAAGAGTTTATTTCTAAAAGAAATAGCTGCCTTATAGAGCTTGAGAGGAGCTGAGGCTACTGGGGTAATCTGAGTCAATTACACTGAATTCACATGGGTGAGTCTTCAGTTCTCAGCTCCTCCCTCTAACAGCTGTCCTTAATCAGTCCTGATTCCTTATTTCATCCAATGCTCTCTACAATGCTGACTCTGTCCAGCTCAAGCCAGACGCCTTAATAATTGTTCACTCATTTGGATTAAACTCCCCCATCGCTGGACTTTCCACTTTTTGCTTCCTCCCAGGTATTTTCTGACTTCTTTTATCAAATATTTATGACCTCTTGTTGTACTACTTTGCCATAAGATGTGAAATGTACACAAAATGTAAAATTTGCAATGACTGCAGAGTTTTGTAAATATCAAAGTAGAGGCCAGAGAAGTGTAAGAGCTTCACTTTTACTCACTTGCCATGGCTAATTGCTAGACCTAGCAAAACAAAACAAAACAAAACATTAAGAAATGGACATCTATTCTCTCATTAAAAAAATATTTTTTGAACTTTACCTGTAATCTACGGTATCATTGCCTTTCTTTTGCATACTATTTAGGACTAAAAATGACATATATNTTCACTTTTACTCACTTGCCATGGCTAATTGCTAGACCTAGCAAAACAAAACAAAACAAAACATTAAGAAATGGACATCTATTCTCTCATTAAAAAAAATATTTTTTGAACTTTACCTGTAATCTACGGTATCATTGCCTTTCTTTTGCATACTATTTAGGACTAAAAATGACATATATGCTAAATGAAAAGAAATAACTTATTTGTATCCATCTCAGGTTGACTTTCTCTGTCATCCATTTTTAGAGAGTCATAGAAAAATAGAACTGATCCTACATCTTCTAAGATCATATTTCTATATTTGTATAAAACAAAAACTGTTGTAAGTCAGACAATGATTAATGATTTTATGGAAGAAGCTTCCTTTACCAAACATTATTAACAAATACTGTGGAGTATCCATGTTACTTTATGCTTAAAAATATAAACTGTATGTAATCTGGTGTTTCCAGTGGGGACAATGAAATGTATCCCTATGAACCACCAGTGAATAGCTAGATTCTCAAAGTACTTCAATTCCTGGTCCTACTTACAGTAGTTACTGTTTGCTATATATGAAACTAGTTGTTTAAAAATACTATGTAACTCAGATTTTCAATATATTTTCAATATAGCAATCTATACGGTAAGTCTGATTCCCAGTTTACTGATGCAGCAAATTCCATTTATTTGAGTCCTCCTGTTTTCATTGAGGATTATACCCTGAAAACTAAACAAGTACTTCTACTTCAGTTCAGCACCTTGCTCTCTTACTCTCTCAGCTGCTTTGGAATCACAGAGGCAAAATGATCAGACATAACACAGCAGCCAAAGCCTCTCCTGCCCCCGCCCCCAGCTTCCCATCTATTTGACCTAGATACTGGGTTATTTGAAAGATAACTTTTCAAACTTATACCTTTCTTCTCCCCATCTTCCAAATTCCATTTTTATGTGTTTTTTTTTAAATGAATTTATCATGGAAGCAAAATAAGCAATTAATGATTTTATGCTACTGCATTAATAATTCATTTAACTTGATATGTTTCTCAGCCCAAGAGTATCTGCAATTTGAGAGAGATAAAAAAATTTTTGCTTTCATTTCCAAAGAACTTTAAAAAATTACCTTACAATTTTCCTTTCAAATAATTGGAGTCATTATTCAATTGTGGATACATTTTCCATGCTGGTGATATGTTTTTGGTATGAACTTTCTTTTCTGCTATTCTTGAGAATATAGACTTATTTTAAATTATCTTTCAAGTGTTATTTAATTTATGACTATTTTTTACTAAATTGTTCTATTTGGGATAGTCCTTAGAATTCTCTTTAGATATCCACAACATTCATTTCTCTTTTTGAGAGCCAATGGATATGTATTCTCTGCTGAAGTACTATGTCACATAATCCCCACAAGTTAAATTCAGATTTTTCCAGGTCTCAGTGAGGCCTTAAGTAGAGTATCAAAACACCCCAAACAGTTACTTATTCCCTTTGGAGTTTGAGTAGGAATGTGATATTCACACTGCAACACGATTTACAGTTCTTGGAAACAAATCATATTACAAACATGAAATACGATAATGGAATTTCTCAAACTTATACTTTTAAGTTTCTGGCATTTTCTTGGGAAAAACGGGAGAGACAAAGTGTCTGCATTTGTTTCCAAGCTGCTTTGAGTTGTGCTGTTTCTTGTCGTATTTCATAATGATTCTGGATGCTTTCTGGCAAAGATATCTGTGAGCTACCGCAAGATAATTCTTCAGGACATCAAAGAAATTAATGACAGAAAGAGTTTATTTCTAAAAGAAATAGCTGCCTTATAGAGCTTGAGAGGAGCTGAGGCTACTGGGGTAATCTGAGTCAATTACACTGAATTCACATGGGTGAGTCTTCAGTTCTCAGCTCCTCCCTCTAACAGCTGTCCTTAATCAGTCCTGATTCCTTATTTCATCCAATGCTCTCTACAATGCTGACTCTGTCCAGCTCAAGCCAGACGCCTTAATAATTGTTCACTCATTTGGATTAAACTCCCCCATCGCTGGACTTTCCACTTTTTGCTTCCTCCCAGGTATTTTCTGACTTCTTTTATCAAATATTTATGACCTCTTGTTGTACTACTTTGCCATAAGATGTGAAATGTACACAAAATGTAAAATTTGCAATGACTGCAGAGTTTTGTAAATATCAAAGTAGAGGCCAGAGAAGTGTAAGAGCTTCACTTTTACTCACTTGCCATGGCTAATTGCTAGACCTAGCAAAACAAAACAAAACAAAACATTAAGAAATGGACATCTATTCTCTCATTAAAAAAAATATTTTTTGAACTTTACCTGTAATCTACGGTATCATTGCCTTTCTTTTGCATACTATTTAGGACTAAAAATGACATATATGCTAAATGAAAAGAAATAACTTATTTGTATCCATCTCAGGTTGACTTTCTCTGTCATCCATTTTTAGAGAGTCATAGAAAAATAGAACTGATCCTACATCTTCTAAGATCATATTTCTATATTTGTATAAAACAAAAACTGTTGTAAGTCAGACAATGATTAATGATTTTATGGAAGAAGCTTCCTTTACCAAACATTATTAACAAATACTGTGGAGTATCCATGTTACTTTATGCTTAAAAATATAAACTGTATGTAATCTGGTGTTTCCAGTGGGGACAATGAAATGTATCCCTATGAACCACCAGTGAATAGCTAGATTCTCAAAGTACTTCAATTCCTGGTCCTACTTACAGTAGTTACTGTTTGCTATATATGAAACTAGTTGTTTAAAAATACTATGTAACTCAGATTTTCAATATATTTTCAATATAGCAATCTATACGGTAAGTCTGATTCCCAGTTTACTGATGCAGCAAATTCCATTTATTTGAGTCCTCCTGTTTTCATTGAGGATTATACCCTGAAAACTAAACAAGTACTTCTACTTCAGTTCAGCACCTTGCTCTCTTACTCTCTCAGCTGCTTTGGAATCACAGAGGCAAAATGATCAGACATAACACAGCAGCCAAAGCCTCTCCTGCCCCCGCCCCCAGCTTCCCATCTATTTGACCTAGATACTGGGTTATTTGAAAGATAACTTTTCAAACTTATACCTTTCTTCTCCCCATCTTCCAAATTCCATTTTTATGTGTTTTTTTTTAAATGAATTTATCATGGAAGCAAAATAAGCAATTAATGATTTTATGCTACTGCATTAATAATTCATTTAACTTGATATGTTTCTCAGCCCAAGAGTATCTGCAATTTGAGAGAGATAAAAAAATATATGTTTATTCTAAGAGATTTCCAATATGGAATTTCTAATACTTTCATCACAGATGTCCACAAGGAAGGGTGTGTTGGAGTTGGTTTGTATGAACTTGAGATAATCAATTATTAATAAAAATGAATGTTGTTCCCATAGATATTACATTCTAGTGTGTGGTAGCAAAAACAGCAATAACATTCCCTGCAAAAAAAAGCAAAAAGAAGACATAATATATTTTAGGTAATGTGGGACAGTGAAATCCTCAATGGACAGGAATCTCTTACCGAGAAGGTAAAAATTTAATTGTGACTTGAAGGAAGAAACAGAGTGAGACTTGATATCTGAGGTAGTGTATCCCCAGTAGAAATAATGGCATGTGCAAAGATCCTGGGGCATGAATGTGCCTGCAGTGTTTGAGGAAAAGTGAGGACCTTGTGGGTAGGCCTGAGTAAAGCTGGGATGAGAAGCTGGCAATTAGGGCAGATAAGTAACATAAGGCCAAGAAGGCCACATGGTTATAGTAAGAGCTGTGGTTTTTATTCAAGATAATAGGAAAGAGTTTTAAAACATTTTTAGCAAAGGAATGACACAGAAACTCATTTTTATCTAGCTGCTCTCAGGAGAATAGATTAGAAGGGACAATAGTAGACACAAAGATAACTATTAGGATTAGATTCATTCAACACTTATAGTGAACTGTAATACTTGCAAAAGAGATGGTAAAATTTGAGTGAGATTCTTTGAGAAGATCTGGATTGAAGGAGAAAGGATTTATACTGGTTCTAAAGTTTTTACTTTAGCAGCTATCTGTGGGGAATTCTCAGTAAGTAATGGCTTGTAAGAGAATCACAGAACTTATTTTGTGGCATATTAGACTTCTAAATCAAGATGTTGACTAAGCAGTTGAATATACACTAGCCTGAAGTTCATGGAAAAAGTTCAGGCTAAAGGGATAACTTGGAGTGTTATCAGCAAATAGGTGGTATTTAAAATCACAAGGCAGGATGTGATCACTTGGCAAGTAAATATAGATAGAAAAGTAAGTCTATTGAACAGGAAATATGTGATCATTCAGATTACTACAGTAAAATCAGTGCCTACATAACAATCTGTCTTCTCCCCCCACCTCTGCACATACATATGTTAACAGAAATAAAACATGTATTCCATTTCACATTATTTATAAAACTCTGATTAACTTCTACTAGTGCTTTAAGATTCAGCTTCAGCATCATGTTCTCCTTATGTCTAGAGAATGGCTGAGTTGTTACTTTAATGTAAATCATAGGAATCACACATTAATATGATTTTATTTAACATATTTCTGTATTGTTATTATATCAATCATCTTATCCATGAATTTGTTCATGAACTTGGTGAGGATCATATATTTCCAATGCCTAGTATTTAACTTGAAAATTTGAAGACACTTGGTGTATCAATGAATAAAATAAAAGACATAATAATGGAAAGTAAATGGAGAAGAAAGATAAAGAGAGTTTTCAGGGTACTCTGTGGAGGAGGGTGTTAGAGAGGAAGACCGAGGTATATTTTACACAGTGTGTAATCTGGTTCTGAAAATATGCTTGCAATTTTTGCAAACATGGAATACATACTGTATAACTTAGCAGAACATGATTCAATTTCATTTTCTGTGAAATGACAGTGTTAAACTGAGCCCTTTCCAGCTTTAAAATGCAAAATTTTATGTCTCTGATTCCCAAGTGAAATATGGTCTGAGAGTCATCGGCGTCTTTTCTTCTCTGTGTTTGGTCATGCTAGTTATATCAATCCCCCATTCTGGCTGTAGATGCCCTCATCACATTTGTTTAGTCTCACTTCCTCTCACCCCTGACTTGATTGGTAGATTTTATTACCCTGATTGTTTTACAAGTTATCACTACCCTCAAAAAAGTCATGTCCGCTATATTTTCATTATTTGTATTTGCTGTGTATTTCCTTGACTTTCCTTTTCATTCTGTAAAGCAAAGAAAGCAAAACAAAACAAAGAAAATAAAAACTTTCTTTTTTCCCCCTTTTGAAAAAAAATTGACATTAGGCAAGGAAATTATCACTAAGTACAACCATTTAAAATTTGCTGAAAAAGCCATTGGGTGGAAAAATGTGATAAGATTCTGCAGTGATAATAACTCATTCACTTACAGTGCTTCAGAGGAGTTTGCCATTGATTCACACAGCTCTATATTCTTCCATATATTACTAAAAGTTAATAAAGAACTATTCTTATCCTCTTTCCATTCTTTCTGCTTCACTCAAAGGTTGATGCTGAAATATAAACTAATGAAACATGCATGATACAGATTTCATTATAAATGGATTCCATTTAATTCATCCTCCATGGTGACTAAGTAGTTTCTGAAATTAGGCACTTTTTATACCAACACTAAAAACTCAAAACTTTTATTCTTCTTCCTAGATTATAGAAATTCCCAGGGAGAGAAGTATTAGATTTAAAATTAGTGTGTTTAGAGTGAAGTTAAAGTCCCAGATTCTAAAATTCATTAAACTAAAACATATTAAGTCAATGTTAAATCCCTTACTTACTTATTGCTTAAAAATATAGCACAAGCTCATTAGTTTTCCTGCTCTTGCCAAGTAACAACCTGGAGTTGATTTTTCACTAGAGAGGAGATTAAATTTAAAAGCCAGAATAATGGAAAGTTTAAGTGATACTAAGTGAGTCATATTATGTTTGTAATCTAAATTCCTCCTTTGCAATTGTTTAATAATTAAATAAATCATATTTAAGTACACTGCTTTAGCATCAATATAATTATTTCATCTAACACTGGACCTGATTACTTATCATTCACTGTGTGTATTAATTGTGAGCTATTTCCACTAATTAAGTGGAAAGTACTTACTGAGTTTCTATAGTGTGATCAGTGCTGGGATTCATTCTACAGAACAGGAGCTTTCAAACTTTTTAAACTAAGATCCACAGTTAAGCAATGCTTCTTATATTGTGAACCAACATAACACACACATTTCAACCGAAGGAAAATTTCTAGAAACAAAACACAGGTTTCTGTCTGTGAAATACTCTGATGCTGTATTTGCTTTTTACTCTATTGGGTTATTCTGTATCATCCAAAATGTTCATTGAGATCTGGGACAAACATTAAAAAGTACCACTGTAGAGTGCATAAGGACCCTTCTTTAAAAAGGTTGAAACTAGGTCAGGAGAGAAGGATAATATGAAACAAAATGCAGTTTACTATTACAGGCAGTGACATTGTATTAAAAAAGCTGAGACCTGAGCCAGACTTTGATGAGAAAGAAGAATGTGGCCAAGTGAGGTACAAATGGGAAAGGCCAAATCATAGGGAGGAAGTGTGTGTGTTCCCAAACAGTGACAAGACATCTGGTGAGGGCAAGCGGTTTGCTTTGGGCACTGGAAAATTATAAAGACCGAGAAACTGTTTGTAGTTAAAAGTGTAATAACTGACAGTAAGAGAGAAATTTACACATAATAGAGGAGAGACTAGATTTTGACCATTACAGATGTGTGGATGAAATGATGTTTAAGGATGCTTAAAGTATGATAAAACATACAGAATGAATTATAGAGGATTGGTTATACTCCTCTATAGTCCACAGAGGGAGGAAGACCCACTGTGGCAGTAATTTTGATATTATGTGAGTAGAATCTGAAAAATATAATTAGTATTACTTCATGGAACAATTATTTAGTAAGCATCTGCTATTAAGCACTTAATAAATGTTGGGAATAAGTGGTGAACTGATTGAAGTCCTTACTTTTATAAAACAATTTCTAGTGACAGGAAAAAGATAATATCTGAAAAGAGCAAATAAAATAATTTTAGATAGTAAAAGTGTTAGGAATAAAATGAAACTGGGTAGAAATTATGTTATTAAAGGCTTGGGGATTAGAATAGTTTAACTGCAGGCAACAATGCAGAAATGAGGATGAGAAAGCAGAGCCCACACTAGGAGTTTCAATTCTTTATGTCATCTTTGCATGTCACATTGGAAACTAACAGAAACTACATATACAAACATAGGACCTGGATCCTGAGAGCGCAAATGCTTTGTAGATATGATGATATCATGAAAATAGAGCCTAACCCATTCCATAGGCTGTGGAATTCAGACGGGTTTTCCTTCTGACTCCGTTAGGTCATGTAATATTTAAAGCAATTTTTCTTAAATCTTTGTGTCCAGGTGGTCTAGGTGCCATATGGGTTACCATAGGATTGTTGAGTTTCAACCAAAGCAGTAACAGAACAAAGCAAAAGCAGCATTCGCTTAATAGATGTTTCAAGGTGAGGTCAGCCAAAAGCGTGGTCCACACATCACATGAATCAGAATCTCTAGGAGTTACTGTTCAAACTGTAAATGATTGGACCCTCACTCCAAATTTGCTTGATCAAGTTCTTAGAAGAAACTAGAAAATCTACATTTATAGAAAATATTCTAAAGGTATTCTAAGACTACTCAAGTTTAAGAACCACTTTTATTTTATAGTTCAGTGAACTGAAGCTAGGGGGATGAAGTGAAGCTTATGATCATACTGTCTGTGATAGAGCTAAGACTAGGTTCTGAGTTTTCTGCTGTAAAATAGATAGCCAGTGGGAATTTGTGCTATGTCTCAGGGAACTCAAACAGGGGCTCTGTATCAACCTAGAGGGGAAGGCTGGGGAGGGAAATGGGAGGGAGGTTTAGAAAGGAGGAGACATATGTATACCTACGGCTGATTCATGTTTAGGTTTGACAGAAAACCACAAAATTTTGCAAAGCAATTATCCTTCTATTGAAAAATAAATAACTTTTAAAAAGCGAGAATAGCTTTTGTATTCAGACATACCCAACTAAAGAATTTGACTCTGCTTTTTTACTAGTTATATGACTCATGTCAAACAGATGTTCCTGAGCCACCATGTCCTTTTCTGAAAACTGGGAAATGATACTTATCTTAAAAGTGTAGCTTAGGTTGTTTTTTGCAGGAATCAAGATACATCTTTTAAACCACAAGCACTTGGCATAAAAAGTGCACGTGGACTATGGCTGCTGTTACTATATCTCCTATGTTAGGGTTAGTAGAACAAGTAATCAAGTGATTGAACTCTGAAGCCAAACATTGTATGAGCAGATCCCAGCTTTGCCATTTACTAACTCAGTGACCTAGGGGGATGTCTGGTGACCTCATTGTGCCATAGTCGGTAGAATGGTGACAGCAATGTAACCACCTCAAAGATTTGTTGCAAAGATTAAATGAATTAATACAAGTAAAGCACTTAAAACAAGGTGTGCTATGTTCTCGTATGTAAGATCTCAATATGCTACTATCATTATGGTCTCACACAGAAAGAAAAAAGAAATAGCCTCTTGGAGGTTATTGCTCCTGGAGATGCTGCTGAACATTAGGCAGTTTCAGTGAGAGAAGAATAAATGTGACTGTGGAGCATTTAAAAGAGGTCAGTGCAACCTTAAGAGTCAGGAATGCTTGGACCCCTGTTTCTCCTGTACAGAGAGTTGTCTACTTGGATATTTCACATTCAGGTAAGACTGAAAATTGGAGAGACTGCATGTTCCCTCTGGGTGTCCCTGTTCTGCTGTTTTTTTTATTCTCACCTGTCTTTCTCCTTCTTATAACTTTTCTCATTCCTTTACTCTGGGCAGCTTTGGGTTTTCTTTGGATTGCCAGAAAACCAGTAAGTCAGAAAGGTGGTTGTTATATTTAAAAATATTCTGTAGCTTCTTGGCTCTAAAATATTGCATTTATTGAAGCCACAAAATAAGTTTTTATTCCCAAAGAGGAGAATTATCTTGAAAGCTTCTTTTCAATGAAAGAATTTAGATCAGCAACTAATTAGACTTTTCATGTAATACAGTAAACACCATGATCAGCTACTTTTATCTTAAAACATGTTCATTATGATTACCATTAGGTTGAAAGAGTGAGTCGCATTTATATGTGCATATGAAAACAGGCAATCATTAAGTCTTAATGTTCCTACTTTCAAAAGTATTCTCAGACTGGTTATTGGTGTGTCTCAGGCCTCTGATTCTGCTGGCCAGCTCCATATTACAAACAGTCAATCTCTAAAGACTATCATAATCCTTCTATCTGGAATCCTAAAGCATTCCCTATACACAAGTATTGTGATTATTTAAAACTACAAATCTCTCCGTGTTACTCCTCTGCTTCAAGCAGTTCAATGGCTTTCTGTTGCTCTTAGGATAAAGTAAAAAAATCCTTAAAAGACTTAGGGAGTCTGGTTTTTACCTCCCTCTTGTTCCTATCTTACTTCTCTCTTTGGACTTTCTGTAGTTTCATGGACCCAACCTTCTCTGAAGTTTCCTACTGAATTTCACCACTAGAAAACTCTTTCTTGCTCCTATCCATCAGCAATACATGCAGATGCAGATATATTTTCACCTAGCTACTTTTATTCCTAAACTTAGATGACATTTTATTTTAAAATCTCATTTCTCCAAAACATCTTCTCTGATTTCAGAGTCTATGTTTTAGTCTTTGCTCTTTTTACCAGCCTAGCATCTCATAGTATGGATTCACTTTATAGTCTTTATGACAGTTGAGTCCAAATAATAAATTATTTAAGGCTTGTGGTCTGCACTGTGCTTAAATTCCATTGTGTCAAAGTCCAGGCAAGAATTGCTCAATATTACAACTCAAGTGACAAGCGCAAGGTAGGAACTCAACAAATATTTGTTAAATGAAGAATATATGAATGACTAGCACACAAGGTTGAAATTTTAAAAATTTGGAACATATTTCTGCTAATAATAAGAACTACTTACATTGACTAAGATAACTTTAATAAATTAAAAGTTATGTTAGAATTGGTAACAGAATGAATCTCTATTGGTTCCTTCTTATTTTCTTATCATAGTTGTTTTCCCTTTATTGTGATAAATACGCTTTAGTGTGACAAATATACTAATTGATGTTAATTTGAGTTAATGAACGTTTATAGATTGATTTTCAAATATTGTCTATTAGTACTAAATGAAGTGGATAAATTGTCTTCTGTTAGGTTTTGGTCTGAGAAAAATCTTTTACTTTTAAGAGCAAGCCTTCCCATCTGCTGGACTATTGATCAAATAGCACCAATGACTCTACCCTAGATGTGGGTGTGAGATCATTGTTACTCAATCAAAACTTTCCCACAAATACATGGTTTATTACGGTGTATGTAGGTGATCTAAGTAGAGGCAATAAAATTTAATTACAGTGAGTTCTGGACATTGAGGGTTAAACTCTTCCTTTTTCTGAGATTGTAGCTATTTAATTTTGAGCTTTTGGTGGTCATCTTTCTTGTGAAGTGGAGATAGTCTGCTTAAAAATAAAATAAGGACAAAGGTAATGAGAAATGAAAGAGAAACAAAATCACCTGGTTTTTGTTGTCCTTTTTTGAAATAAAATCCACTCAATAAGATACATAACTTAAAAAAAATTTAATTTTGCATTCTAGACAGACTTTATGGAGGCAAAATTTTTCTTAAAAGCACACTTTTAGTGGGATTTGAGTGTACACAAGTGATAGAGTATTTTGTCAAAAACTAGATTTGTGGATATATATCCTTTGAATAAACAAATTAAAGGTGAAGAAAATCTAGAATACTGTAAAATTCTTGCTGTGAATTTTTACAGACATGAACATGTGGACAGTATCATGTACAGTGATATGTCCACATTAAGGAATATATTACAAAACTGATGTGTGCCAAAGAGACCAGAGTAAACGAGGGATTTAGAAACCATGTTGTAACAGCATAGGGTGTTTAGCTTGGGGGAAGAAAGACAAAGAGGAGAGATCATATTTGTTTCCAATACTTGTAAAGCTGTCATACATGGGAAGAAATAGAAATGGTCCTTTTTATTTTAAAGAAAAATATGTAGGAAACTGGGGTACAGTATTGAATGCCAAGCTCTCAGATCAATATTAAGAATCATTTTAAAAAATATATAGCAATGGAAAGTTATTCTTGTAGGTAGTTCCCAGATACTGGAATTTTGACCCAATTTAGTTAGTTCTAATCAGAAAAATTGTCAAAAGATCTTGAAGTCGGGAGAGTGGAGTGCATGGCTTCTCATTCTGTAAACCACTGCTTGCAATAGTCGGTGACTCAGCAGCCCAGTAGTGGCTCTGCTGGAGAAGAATATGCCTGCCAATTCCAGAAGCCATCAGAAATGCAGGGTCAGCCCCTGGGTCGGGAAGGTTCCCTGGAGGAGGTCATAACAACCCACTCCAGTATTCTTGCCTGGAAAATCCCATAGTCAGTAGAGCCTGGCAGACTACAGTCCATAAGGTCATAAAGAGTAAGACACAACTGAAGCAACTTAACACACACACACACACACACAGAGGATATACATATATATTAATATATGAGAAAAATATATGAGCTTCCCTCATAGCTCAGTCGGTAAAGAATCTGCCTGCAATGCAGGAGACCTGGGTTCGATTCCTGGGTTGGGAAGATCCCCTGGAGAAGGAAATGGCAATCCACTCCAGTATTCTTGCTTGGAAAATCCCATGGGCAGAGGAGCCTGGTGGACTACAGTCCATGGGGTCACAAGAGTCAGACATGACTTAGTGACTAAACCACCACATGAGAAAAAAATATATATGTTCTTTAGAAACAAGTGATCCAAATTTTATCATATTTGTCTTACTTTTATTATTTAAAAAAATATTTTTCAAATTTACAGTGTCTGAAGTCAAAGATATGTTTTTTCTCTTTCTGCTCAATGTGATAACTAATGTGCTGAGAAATTACTTGTGAGCAAATCTCAAAGTCCTTTGAGATATGTTCATTTAGATATGTTCACTTTGAATCAACTTACAGATTCATGAACACTCAACTGATAGAAAATACCTGTAAGTGGTTTGGCAGACTTTAAAGGTACTAAACTTCAAATGATGATGATGTGGGGCACATAAGTTCACTGTGAAAGAAAACAAAATAACCTCATAGGTAAAGATGACTAAGCTTACATACTCATTTTAAAAAATATAAGGGCGAGGCCTATACTGAAAATATGGATTCATCAAAAAATCATCTCTTTCGTTTTAGATAAACTTCTCTGTTGTTTGTCTTTATAGCAACAGAATGCCCAAAATTAAGAATGAAGTTGATAGCACCAAATATTTGTTTTCTAGTTGCTAATGAGTAAACAAGACTGCTCAATAACATCTGGCTTCTGCAAAAAGTCCCATTTTAAAAAATCATTGAATTTTAATGCTGGAAGGGACCTTAGATGGAAAATCTCTCTGAATTTCAAGTTTTATAGATAATGTGAAAAACAAGACTGACAAAAATACTAACAGCTTTGAGGATTCATTGTAACTCTGCTCCCTCCCTCAGGAGGGAAAAATGTCAAAACCCCCATAATTCTATTTACTTTAAAAGACACAGCCAAAATATTTTCACAAATGGAAAAATTTTAAAGACAGAAAAAAAGAGAAACAAATCCAAATCACATCCCCCCAATGGAGTACAATTTTGATGTCAGTTTGCCATTGCTACTGTGAGATCTCTGCTCACGAAATGATCCTGTTTGAATATGAAAGCTGGTGAATGGGGAAGAGACCCTATTTGAAGTGAGTACCATATTTTCTGACACATTCCTTCTGATGATGCCCATCTAACAAACATTAGAGGAGAATCCAGGTTAATAGAGATAACATTAGCTTTCTTATCACAATATCTAAGGCATAGTACAACACAATGATCCATAATTCCCTTTATATTCTGAGTCTCCTTATTATAACTTTGAGTCTCTCAATTAGAAATTCATTTAGTAAATGGGAAGGAACAAAACATAACAACTATTACTAAAAATAAGCTGATGAAAATATCTAAAAGCAAGAAGTAGGTTTTATTTATATAGGGGTGTTATAATTTGATATAAAACTAAGCTTTTAACATCAGCCAACAAATTCCAATAAAGTGTCCAATAGTAAATACCTTAAGCTTTCCAGGCAATATGTTCTCTGGCCAAGGTAGCAGGAGAGCAGTCACAGACATACATATATGCATGATTGTACTGCAGCAAAACCTTATTTATAAAAATAGCTGATGGGCAGGATTTGATAAAACAAAAAATGTCTGTAGTTGCTAATCACAGCTTTATATCATAATCTTTAATACTATCCTCAGTGATATAGTCATAAATTTTCTTTTCAAAATTGAAGAATGGGATGGAGAGAATTCATTCCTGAATATTGGTTTCATGTTGATTTTTTAAAAGTCTATTGTAGAATAGTTCCTCTTGAAATCATAGCCTTCAGTTTCAGAAGGTGGGAATGTATTAGAGAGAGTATTTTACAATTCTAAGTCAGCTTTAAGTATTGAAAACCAACAACTGAGACTAAAGGTATAGAGTTTATTCCCTAAGACAAGTAACAGAGAAGCACGTATCATGACATGTGTCTTTTTTCTTTTTCCCACCCTGAAGTATGTGAGAGTTTAATCAGACAGTAAAACAAGAAGGAAAAATCAGGAGATGGGCTGCAGATATGTGGTTGGTGTTTAGATGTTGAAAGTTTCCTGAAAACGTGTAGCTCTTCAGTCTCCTTTGTTGGGCCAATCTCCTTGGTACATGGGAAACAAAGTCTCTCAGAGTAGAAGGGAAGAATGCCTAGCCTCCCAAAGTACAGCCTGGATCAAACAAATCTTTAGACAAGTAACTCCTCCAACACAGCTCCCGAAACATGGCTCCTGACATCATTTATGTTCGGAGGTGAGGGCAGGCAAATGCCTGACAGAAAGCTGCCCAGAGCTCATTCCAGTTCACCTTGGTGAGGAGAGCACAGCCAGAGTTCCCTGAGTGGCTCCCACAGCAATATGAAATAATGGAAAAGTGCCTCAGAAGCATGGCAGATCAGATGAGGATTCACTGTTGAGAAGGTGAAGAAACGATGTGGGCAAACTAGACATGAGGAGGCCATCATGGGACCAAGGATACCTATCAGGATATAATACTGGATAAAGAGAAAGAACCTCCAAGTATTAAAGTTATTTCCCAAACTTAGAATTTTACAATGATGCTTAGATTGCCACCATGATGCAATTTAGTTACAATTTAGAGAAAAAATAAAAAAAAGAAGGGTGGAAATCCAGAACTGAGGTAAGTAGTTCTCAAAATAAATTATTTTAAACTGGTAGAAACTGAATTATTTGAAATGGTTAGCTTACCATTGCAGTTGCTCAGTACAAGTAGGATTGTGTGTGTGTATGTGTGTGTGTGTGTGTGTGTGTGTGTGTGTGTGTGTGTGTGTATGCTAGGCCAGGTTGAGAAATACAGAGAAATAATTAAGCTATATATATATTTTTAATCTCTACTGTTTATAGACGATACACAAATTGCCTCATGGAAATCCTATATGCCAAAACTTCACCATCTTATAGATTCCAAACAATCAGAATCATATATGAAAAAAGCAATACTGTCATCCAGAAAGAACAATAGTAGTTACCTTAGAACCTATTCCACATCAGCCTCAAGTGATGTTATGATAGATGCTGTTATTTTTGAGGACATGGGAAAGGTCTTATCTGAATATTTCTAAGAGACAATACCTCACCAGGTGGGTAGAAGCAGTAACTACATCTGCCACTATAAAGATTTGAATGTAAATGCTACTAAATTTGTGTAGTACACAATGCTTATAAGTGCTATTTCTTATATTATCATATTTAATCAGCACAGTGATGCCCATGAAAAGAGATTCAATACTCATGTCCATGGACAGTGATTCTGAAGCTCAGAACATTTAATTGACTTTGGTTCTAAGAGTCATGTAAACAGTACTGGCAATGCCACAGCATCACAATTAATGTTCTTTCTCTATGAATTAATGAATAAACTTAAAAGGATCTCAAAAAGTTGGTGAAATCCATGGATATTTATAACATTGGATAATTTTGGGAGGCAGGATCTAACCAGTCCATCCTAAAGGAAATTAGTCCTGAATATTCATTAGAAGGACTGATGCTGAAGCTGAAACTCCAGTACTTTGACCACCTGATGCGAAGAGATGACTCATTGGAAAAGATCCTAATGCTAGGAAAGATTGAAGGTAGGAGAAGGGGATAACAGAGGATGAGATGGTTGGGTGGCATCACCGACTCAATAGACATGAGTTTGAGTAAACTCTGGGAGTTGGTGATGGACAGGGAGGGCTGGAATTCTGCAGTCCATGGGGTTGCAAGGAAACAGACAGGACTGAGAGACTGAGCTGAACTAGACATTAACTAAGCTACTCAGATTCTCGATATTACACTAATTCATGAGTTTCTTCCTGTAGCTATTTTTTTTTTTTTTTAGCAATTAGTTTGTTTGAACTTTTCCTTCAATTCTGTGTAAACTAATCCAGATCGTCTAAATAAAGTCCTGTTTGAAACAAAAGTGAAAGTGTTAGTGCCTCAGTCATGTCTGACTTTTTGCGACTCCATGGACTGTAGCCCTCCAGGTTACTCTGTCCTGAAATTCTCCAGGCAAGAATACTGGAGTGGGTTGCCATGCCCTTCTCCAGGGAGATCAAACCCAGGTCTCCCAAATTGCAGGCTGATTCTTTACCATTTGAACTTCTGTAATACTGTATAATTTGAGAAGGCAAATTAAATAAACTCTTCAGATTCTCAAAATTACTCTAATTCATGAGCTTCCTATTGTAGTTATTCTTTTTCACAATAGTTTTGTTTGAACTTTTCCTTCAATTCTGTGTAAGTTAATCTAGATACTCTCAATAAAGTTTCCTCTTCAGGAAACTAGAATTAGTTTGTATTGCTACTGAAAGAGTCCTAAATTATACTTATCATGTATGATTACCTACTAGTTGTTAATATCAGGAATTGAAACTGATATTTTCCAAAATAACATTCATTAATCTGCATTCAATTAAATGCTATTTTAGAACCTAGACAGTATACTAAAAAGCAGAGACAGCACTTTGCTGACAAATGTCCATATTGTCAAAGCTATGGTTTTTCCAGTAGTCATGTATGGATGTGAAGGTTGGACCATAAAGAAGGCTGAGCACTGAAGAATTGATGCTTTCCAGTTGTGGTGCTGGAGAAGACTCTTGGGAGTCCCATGGGCAGCAAGGAGATCAAACCAGTCAGTCCCTAAGGAAATCACCCACAAATATTCATTGGAAGGACTGATGCTGATGCTGAACCTCCAGTACTTTGGTCCCTGATGTGAAGAACTGACTCATTGGAAAAGACCCTGATGCTGGGAAAGATTGAAGGCAGGAGAAGGGGANGCAAGGAGATCAAACCAGTCAGTCCCTAAGGAAATCACCCACAAATATTCATTGGAAGGACTGATGCTGATGCTGAACCTCCAGTACTTTGGTCCCTGATGTGAAGAACTGACTCATTGGAAAAGACCCTGATGCTGGGAAAGATTGAAGGCAGGAGAAGGGGACAACAGAGGATGACATGAACTGATGGGATCACTGACTCAATGGACATGAGTTTGAGCAAAATCTGGGAGATAGTGAAAGACAGGGAATCCTGGCATGCTGCAGTCCATGGGGCTGAAAAGAGTCAGACAAGACAGCGACTGAGCAATAACAGCTTAATGAATCTACTATTAGAAGTAATTTTTTCCCAAGCATTTTGAAACTCCAAATTCCAGTAGCCAGCCTACAAGCAACAGAAAAGCTTCACTGTCATTCATTATTTTTCATTCCCCCTCCAATAATAGGTCTTTATTTGTATGGAACCACATGTTTATTAAAATTCACAAGAAGCTTACAGCTAACATACTCTTATATTGAGAAGATAAACTCTGTTTCTCTAAGATCATGAAGAAGATAAGGGTGCCTGTTCTTGACACTTTTATTCAGTATAAAACTAGATGGAAGTTCTAGCTAGAGCTGTTAGGCAAGAAAAAGAAATAAGAGGCATCCAAATTGAAAAGGAAGAAGAATAATTTGCTCTATCTACAGATGATATAAAATATATATTGAAAATCTCTAAAGAATCAAGCAAAACTGTTAGAATTAATAAATATATTCAGCAAATTTGCAAGACACAGTATCTATATATAAACATCAGTTGTACTTCTGTACATGAACAATTAAGTATCAAAAAGATAAATTAAGAAAATGATCCATGTAGAAAAATGCTTGGCATGGGCTTGAAGCTGGTGAAAATAGGGCAATATTGGTAGAGAACAGAGTTTCAATTATAAGATAAATATATTCTGAAGATCTAATGAAAGTCGTGGTGACAATAGTTGATAACACTGTACTGTATAACTAAACTTTACTAAGAGAGTAGAACTTAAATGTTTTCACCAAATGAACAAAGAAAAGGTAAATATGTGAGCATCAAGACTATGGTTTTCCCAGTGGTCATGTATGGATGTGAGAGTTGGACTGTGAAGAAGGCTGAGCGCCAAAGAATTGATGCATTTGAACTGTAGTGTTGGAGAAGATTCTTGAGAGTCCCTTGGACTGCAAGGAGATCCAACCAGTCCATTCTGAAGGAGATCAACCCTGGGATTTCTTTGGAAGGAATGATGCTAAGGCTGAAACTCCAGTACTTTGGCCACCTCATGCAAAGAGTTAACTCNCATCAAAAAATCATCTCTTTCGTTTTAGATAAACTTCTCTGTTGTTTGTCTTTATAGCAACAGAATGCCCAAAATTAAGAATGAAGTTGATAGCACCAAATATTTGTTTTCTAGTTGCTAATGAGTAAACAAGACTGCTCAATAACATCTGGCTTCTGCAAAAAGTCCCATTTTAAAAAATCATTGAATTTTAATGCTGGAAGGGACCTTAGATGGAAAATCTCTCTGAATTTCAAGTTTTATAGATAATGTGAAAAACAAGACTGACAAAAATACTAACAGCTTTGAGGATTCATTGTAACTCTGCTCCCTCCCTCAGGAGGGAAAAATGTCAAAACCCCCATAATTCTATTTACTTTAAAAGACACAGCCAAAATATTTTCACAAATGGAAAAATTTTAAAGACAGAAAAAAAGAGAAACAAATCCAAATCACATCCCCCCAATGGAGTACAATTTTGATGTCAGTTTGCCATTGCTACTGTGAGATCTCTGCTCACGAAATGATCCTGTTTGAATATGAAAGCTGGTGAATGGGGAAGAGACCCTATTTGAAGTGAGTACCATATTTTCTGACACATTCCTTCTGATGATGCCCATCTAACAAACATTAGAGGAGAATCCAGGTTAATAGAGATAACATTAGCTTTCTTATCACAATATCTAAGGCATAGTACAACACAATGATCCATAATTCCCTTTATATTCTGAGTCTCCTTATTATAACTTTGAGTCTCTCAATTAGAAATTCATTTAGTAAATGGGAAGGAACAAAACATAACAACTATTACTAAAAATAAGCTGATGAAAATATCTAAAAGCAAGAAGTAGGTTTTATTTATATAGGGGTGTTATAATTTGATATAAAACTAAGCTTTTAACATCAGCCAACAAATTCCAATAAAGTGTCCAATAGTAAATACCTTAAGCTTTCCAGGCAATATGTTCTCNATCACAATATCTAAGGCATAGTACAACACAATGATCCATAATTCCCTTTATATTCTGAGTCTCCTTATTATAACTTTGAGTCTCTCAATTAGAAATTCATTTAGTAAATGGGAAGGAACAAAACATAACAACTATTACTAAAAATAAGCTGATGAAAATATCTAAAAGCAAGAAGTAGGTTTTATTTATATAGGGGTGTTATAATTTGATATAAAACTAAGCTTTTAACATCAGCCAACAAATTCCAATAAAGTGTCCAATAGTAAATACCTTAAGCTTTCCAGGCAATATGTTCTCTGGCCAAGGTAGCAGGAGAGCAGTCACAGACATACATATATGCATGATTGTACTGCAGCAAAACCTTATTTATAAAAATAGCTGATGGGCAGGATTTGATAAAACAAAAAATGTCTGTAGTTGCTAATCACAGCTTTATATCATAATCTTTAATACTATCCTCAGTGATATAGTCATAAATTTTCTTTTCAAAATTGAAGAATGGGATGGAGAGAATTCATTCCTGAATATTGGTTTCATGTTGATTTTTTAAAAGTCTATTGTAGAATAGTTCCTCTTGAAATCATAGCCTTCAGTTTCAGAAGGTGGGAATGTATTAGAGAGAGTATTTTACAATTCTAAGTCAGCTTTAAGTATTGAAAACCAACAACTGAGACTAAAGGTATAGAGTTTATTCCCTAAGACAAGTAACAGAGAAGCACGTATCATGACATGTGTCTTTTTTCTTTTTCCCACCCTGAAGTATGTGAGAGTTTAATCAGACAGTAAAACAAGAAGGAAAAATCAGGAGATGGGCTGCAGATATGTGGTTGGTGTTTAGATGTTGAAAGTTTCCTGAAAACGTGTAGCTCTTCAGTCTCCTTTGTTGGGCCAATCTCCTTGGTACATGGGAAACAAAGTCTCTCAGAGTAGAAGGGAAGAATGCCTAGCCTCCCAAAGTACAGCCTGGATCAAACAAATCTTTAGACAAGTAACTCCTCCAACACAGCTCCCGAAACATGGCTCCTGACATCATTTATGTTCGGAGGTGAGGGCAGGCAAATGCCTGACAGAAAGCTGCCCAGAGCTCATTCCAGTTCACCTTGGTGAGGAGAGCACAGCCAGAGTTCCCTGAGTGGCTCCCACAGCAATATGAAATAATGGAAAAGTGCCTCAGAAGCATGGCAGATCAGATGAGGATTCACTGTTGAGAAGGTGAAGAAACGATGTGGGCAAACTAGACATGAGGAGGCCATCATGGGACCAAGGATACCTATCAGGATATAATACTGGATAAAGAGAAAGAACCTCCAAGTATTAAAGTTATTTCCCAAACTTAGAATTTTACAATGATGCTTAGATTGCCACCATGATGCAATTTAGTTACAATTTAGAGAAAAAATAAAAAAAAGAAGGGTGGAAATCCAGAACTGAGGTAAGTAGTTCTCAAAATAAATTATTTTAAACTGGTAGAAACTGAATTATTTGAAATGGTTAGCTTACCATTGCAGTTGCTCAGTACAAGTAGGATTGTGTGTGTGTATGC
>SJYX01024846.1:442073-460959 GCA_006410675.1 Oreotragus oreotragus
ATGTGTGTGTGTGTGTGTGTGTGTGTGTGTATGCTAGGCCAGGTTGAGAAATACAGAGAAATAATTAAGCTATATATATATTTTTAATCTCTACTGTTTATAGACGATACACAAATTGCCTCATGGAAATCCTATATGCCAAAACTTCACCATCTTATAGATTCCAAACAATCAGAATCATATATGAAAAAAGCAATACTGTCATCCAGAAAGAACAATAGTAGTTACCTTAGAACCTATTCCACATCAGCCTCAAGTGATGTTATGATAGATGCTGTTATTTTTGAGGACATGGGAAAGGTCTTATCTGAATATTTCTAAGAGACAATACCTCACCAGGTGGGTAGAAGCAGTAACTACATCTGCCACTATAAAGATTTGAATGTAAATGCTACTAAATTTGTGTAGTACACAATGCTTATAAGTGCTATTTCTTATATTATCATATTTAATCAGCACAGTGATGCCCATGAAAAGAGATTCAATACTCATGTCCATGGACAGTGATTCTGAAGCTCAGAACATTTAATTGACTTTGGTTCTAAGAGTCATGTAAACAGTACTGGCAATGCCACAGCATCACAATTAATGTTCTTTCTCTATGAATTAATGAATAAACTTAAAAGGATCTCAAAAAGTTGGTGAAATCCATGGATATTTATAACATTGGATAATTTTGGGAGGCAGGATCTAACCAGTCCATCCTAAAGGAAATTAGTCCTGAATATTCATTAGAAGGACTGATGCTGAAGCTGAAACTCCAGTACTTTGACCACCTGATGCGAAGAGATGACTCATTGGAAAAGATCCTAATGCTAGGAAAGATTGAAGGTAGGAGAAGGGGATAACAGAGGATGAGATGGTTGGGTGGCATCACCGACTCAATAGACATGAGTTTGAGTAAACTCTGGGAGTTGGTGATGGACAGGGAGGGCTGGAATTCTGCAGTCCATGGGGTTGCAAGGAAACAGACAGGACTGAGAGACTGAGCTGAACTAGACATTAACTAAGCTACTCAGATTCTCGATATTACACTAATTCATGAGTTTCTTCCTGTAGCTATTTTTTTTTTTTAGCAATTAGTTTGTTTGAACTTTTCCTTCAATTCTGTGTAAACTAATCCAGATCATCTAAATAAAGTCCTGTTTGAAACAAAAGTGAAAGTGTTAGTGCCTCAGTCATGTCTGACTTTTTGCGACTCCATGGACTGTAGCCCTCCAGGTTACTCTGTCCATGAAATTCTCCAGGCAAGAATACTGGAGTGGGTTGCCATGCCCTTCTCCAGGGAGATCAAACCCAGGTCTCCCAAATTGCAGGCTGATTCTTTACCATTTGAACTTCTGTAATACTGTATAATTTGAGAAGGCAAATTAAATAAACTCTTCAGATTCTCAAAATTACTCTAATTCATGAGCTTCCTATTGTAGTTATTCTTTTTCACAATAGTTTTGTTTGAACTTTTCCTTCAATTCTGTGTAAGTTAATCTAGATACTCTCAATAAAGTTTCCTCTTCAGGAAACTAGAATTAGTTTGTATTGCTACTGAAAGAGTCCTAAATTATACTTATCATGTATGATTACCTACTAGTTGTTAATATCAGGAATTGAAACTGATATTTTCCAAAATAACATTCATTAATCTGCATTCAATTAAATGCTATTTTAGAACCTAGACAGTATACTAAAAAGCAGAGACAGCACTTTGCTGACAAATGTCCATATTGTCAAAGCTATGGTTTTTCCAGTAGTCATGTATGGATGTGAAGGTTGGACCATAAAGAAGGCTGAGCACTGAAGAATTGATGCTTTCCAGTTGTGGTGCTGGAGAAGACTCTTGGGAGTCCCATGGGCAGCAAGGAGATCAAACCAGTCAGTCCCTAAGGAAATCACCCACAAATATTCATTGGAAGGACTGATGCTGATGCTGAACCTCCAGTACTTTGGTCCCTGATGTGAAGAACTGACTCATTGGAAAAGACCCTGATGCTGGGAAAGATTGAAGGCAGGAGAAGGGGACAACAGAGGATGACATGAACTGATGGGATCACTGACTCAATGGACATGAGTTTGAGCAAAATCTGGGAGATAGTGAAAGACAGGGAATCCTGGCATGCTGCAGTCCATGGGGCTGAAAAGAGTCAGACAAGACAGCGACTGAGCAATAACAGCTTAATGAATCTACTATTAGAAGTAATTTTTTCCCAAGCATTTTGAAACTCCAAATTCCAGTAGCCAGCCTACAAGCAACAGAAAAGCTTCACTGTCATTCATTATTTTTCATTCCCCCTCCAATAATAGGTCTTTATTTGTATGGAACCACATGTTTATTAAAATTCACAAGAAGCTTACAGCTAACATACTCTTATATTGAGAAGATAAACTCTGTTTCTCTAAGATCATGAAGAAGATAAGGGTGCCTGTTCTTGACACTTTTATTCAGTATAAAACTAGATGGAAGTTCTAGCTAGAGCTGTTAGGCAAGAAAAAGAAATAAGAGGCATCCAAATTGAAAAGGAAGAAGAATAATTTGCTCTATCTACAGATGATATAAAATATATATTGAAAATCTCTAAAGAATCAAGCAAAACTGTTAGAATTAATAAATATATTCAGCAAATTTGCAAGACACAGTATCTATATATAAACATCAGTTGTACTTCTGTACATGAACAATTAAGTATCAAAAAGATAAATTAAGAAAATGATCCATGTAGAAAAATGCTTGGCATGGGCTTGAAGCTGGTGAAAATAGGGCAATATTGGTAGAGAACAGAGTTTCAATTATAAGATAAATATATTCTGAAGATCTAATGAAAGTCGTGGTGACAATAGTTGATAACACTGTACTGTATAACTAAACTTTACTAAGAGAGTAGAACTTAAATGTTTTCACCAAATGAACAAATAAAAGGTAAATATGTGAGCATCAAGACTATGGTTTTCCCAGTGGTCATGTATGGATGTGAGAGTTGGACTGTGAAGAAGGCTGAGTGCCGAAAAATTGATGCATTTGAACTGTAGTGTTGGAGAAGATTCTTGAGAGTCCCTTGGACTGCAAGGAGATCCAACCAGTCCATTCTGAAGGAGATCAACCCTGGGATTTCTTTGGAAGGAATGATGCTAAGGCTGAAACTCCAGTACTTTGGCCACCTCATGCAAAGAGTTAACTCATTGGAAAAGACTCATGCTGGGAGGGATTGAGAGCAGGAGGAGAAGGGGACGACAGAAGATGAGATGACTGGATGGCATTACTGACTCGATGGACATGAGTGTGGGTGAACTCCGGGACTTGGTGATGGACAGGGAGGCCTGGCGTGCTGCGATTCATGGGGTCACAAAGAGTCGGACACAACTGAGCCACTGAACTGAACTGAACTGAGGATGTATAGCTTGATGATAGAATTTGTTCATAATCTATATGTATATTGACACATCATTTTATATGTTTTATTCTATTGTACAATTGCATCTGTCAATTGTATTTCAATAAAGCTGGATAAAAAAGCTTCACAAGAAGAGCAACAAGATCCAGAGGGATAATGTGGGGTGGGAGGTGGGGGGGGGGGTTCATGTTTGGGAGTTCAAATAAAAAATTAAAAAACAAAAAAGACACTGGAATTGATGCACAGTTCATTTCTAATTGTGACCAGTGTCATCAACATTAAACATGTAATCCAGCAAAAAAAAAAAAAAAGGAGAAAAATGTTTTTAAGATAAACACATAGGCATGGTAATAATTAAAAGATAGGAACTGATGAATCATAAAAAAAAAAAAAAGAAAGAAGAGCAACTATACAGGCACAGTCTTTTATAAACTTTTAAATGTCTGATGACATAGAAGTAAGCAAGAGCGACATGTTGCCAGTCTGTGTGAAATTTATATTTCAACAGAACACAAAAGGAACACTTGCAATTAAACAAAGAAGAAAATATCTGCATAGGGCTATGAAAATAATTAAAACAAATGATATTATAGTATGTATTGGGATAACTACTTGGGATTGGTGGTCAGAGATTGCCTTTCAGGGAAAATGATGGTGAACTTTTTAATAATGCAGGTTAACTTTAAATATGTTGGCCTGTAGCTCTTTACATTGTAAATAGCAAATAATAATGATAAATAAATAAGTTAAAAAACAAGGAAAATATTTAAATGAAGACTTGGATGCCTTGTAAGCAACTGCCATGTGAAAATCAGGAGAAAAACATTCCAGGCATACACAAAAACTATAAGGTCAAAAAGTTTCACTATTGAATAAATAGCTAGTCGGTGGCATTAAAAAAAATGGTTAGAGAAGAGTGCTTTGAATGAGGTTAGAAAGAAGATAGTGTTTAAGTCTATAGGACTTTTAAGGGGGAGAAAGAGTCAGGATTCACTTCAAATATACAGAGTGAAATCAGTGACAGACTTTGATTAGAGAGTGATTATATCTGATATATGTTTTAGAAGATGACTCTGATTACTACAGTTTTTGAGGGGAGGAATGAAGAGCTGAAATAGGAAAACAGCTGGAATGCCAGACAATACATGATGAAGAAAATGCATAGATTCACTCTAGGCTTTCGGATGTAACTGAAAACTTTCACTGATGAAATTAATGTGGTGGGTGAAAGAAAGAATAATCAAAGATGTTCCCTAGATTTTTGACTTGAACAAAGGGGAGGGAGGGGGGATGCATGATGTTGTGGTTTGATGAGCTGAGGATAGCTACACAGCAGAGCTAGATGAGGAGGCAGCAACCAAGTGTTCTGCTCTATATTCATTAATTTTGAGATGACACATAATATACACTTAATGCATATTTATTACATGAATGAGTGAATGACCTTTTTGCAAAAGTTTTAACATCTAATAACATCAAGTTCAATTTTGTCATTGTTTGGGGAAATTAAGTCTATCATAAAATGTTAGAGAGGTGTTCATATATGAAAATCTTTAAAGTTAAAAAAATCATATCAGGGATGGTCACATAATGGGAAAGGAAAGGAATTTATGAGCTCATCTAATCAAATCTTTATTCCTTTCTCCAGATGATGAAATAAAAATCGATGCAGATGAGTGATTCTCTGTGTAAGTAAAGTTGGTGACTAAAAGAGCCAGAATGCATGAAGCTTCTGAGCTATCAAAACAGTGCTGTCTTTTTCTCTGCATATCGTCATGTTTCTCCCAGATCTTTCCCCTACTGTACTGGAAGACAAAACCCGCTAAGAATAGAGGGGGCAAATTAATTATCACTACATGCTCATTATTCAGATAATGGAAAACTTGTGTGACAAGAACTGACAAGAGCAAAGATTCAATTAAGCATTGAGGGTCCAGCAACCCTTGCAATCAACACTGACATTTATATTTAGAAGAATAACTATGAAAATGCTTATCTTTAATTTGTCTGGATAACTAAAATATTGATATGCCGTGGAAACAAAATAAACTCAAGCCCCTCATGCTTTGTTTTCTTTCTTTCCTGGACACACTTAGCATATTTTAAAATTGCTTTTGGTTCTTATTCAGGCTCCCAGTTTATTATTAAATTTATGTTCTCAATTTCTGAATACATTAAAAAATCCAAAATTCTATTTTATACCTCTAAATAGCCTAAGTGTTGACTGATACTAGAAATTTATCTTTAGTTATACTGAATATTAGGACCTTTTATAGTCTGTATACACATTTTATAGCAGAACCTCCTCATATGCATATTCCAATCAAAAAAAGACTTTACGGTTATTATTGTTGATTGTTAAACCTCTAGTAGCAGCTTCTGTCTCTCTCTGTCACTCTCTTTCTATTCCCTTCTCTTTACTTCCTTACTTTTTTAATGCTTGGACCCATTATACAATGTAATAAATTTTTTTTTTACAATAACACCCTTGGGATATTTAATAATATGGAAATTATTGACAGGACTTTTTTCTGGTCCCTTATGTAGCTACAAACAATAATACTGAGTAATATTCAATTTATATAAAATTATTATGAAAACAACAATACTGGATTTTTATATTCATTGATTTCATGCTTGATAATAGGCTGGGCATATTACCTACAAATAACTTACACTTATCTCTACAATATCCAGCTGTCTCACAGTTACCTTAATAACTTTTGATAATAACAGCATAAATATATACAGCATTAAAAGCAAAGTATGGCTTTAGGTCTATCTTAGTAAATTGTAATTTTATAAACAATGTGTAACTTTTTCCTAAATTAATAGATTTGTTGACATATAAGTCCTCCTTTAAAATTGTTGTGATCAGTAAAGATATCCTTTCTTTCAGTTTTATGTGTATATAATCCACATCAGTAGCATGTATATCCATGTAAATCCAGAGAGTTCTTACCCCAGTTTTAACTCACAGTGTTTGATCATCTTGAAAAGACAAGGGGACCCCCACTCAAGTATAGTTTAGATGTCAGGACTGAGTACACCACACATGCACCAAGAGGAGGTAAAAAGCTTATTTCTCACACAAATTTGCAGGTGGCTTTCTGCAGAGAGCAAGGAGACTTCCAAACTGGTGTGAAAACAGCTTGAGAGAGATGAGAAGAAAAATGGAGACCAGCTTTGGGGTTTTATTGTGGTCAGGGAGTGAGCCAAGAGTGAAGGTTCTCAGACAAAGGTCAGGATTTGCTTGAGTTGAATTTCTTGCAGTCACTAAAAAAAAGAGCACTCAGGCATTCTTGTCTTATACAGAAGGGCAGAAGAGAAGGGAGAGGAATGGGCATTGAAAGCTGTCAACGTGCACTCAGTCATGGCCGACTGTTTGTGACCCCAGGCCTGTAGCTCATCAGGCTCCTCTGTCCATGGGATTCTCTAGGCAAGAATACTGAGTGGGTTGCCATTTCCTCCTCCAGGAGATCTTCCTAACCCAGGGTTCAAACCCACATCTCCTTCATATCTCACATTGGCAGGCAAATAACTTTACCAGTGAGTCACCTGGGAAGTCAGGAAGCTGTCAGCAGTCATGTCCAAACTGGAGTCAGACTATTATGCCCAGTTATAGTATTGTTACTTTAGGACAGGACAAAGAACAATAGGTGCATCCACAATTTTGCTTCTTGTAACTTAAAAAAAAAATCTGATAGGAATGATTAATAAAATAAATGTTTTTCTTTTCATTTGGAAGACAAATCTTTGGACTCTTACATTTCTATTTAGTCTGGTGATGAGCAATCTGATTATGGGATTAATTCTGAGAGTACTAGAAAATAGCTGAGCTCTGAGGGAGGTAAAATTTGTCCAACTAATACAAAAAATGAGGCCACATTCAGTTCAGTTCAGTTCAGTCGCTCAGTCATGTCCGACTCTTTGCGACCCCATGAATCACAGCACGCCAGGCCTCCCTGTCCATCACCAGCTCCCGGAGTTCACTCAGACTCACTTCCATTGAGTCAGTGATGCCATCCAGCCATCTCATCCTCGGTCGTCCCCTTCTCCGCCTACCATATTACTCCCTATTATTATAAAGAGATTAGTTTGTTTCTATCTATATTTGTGGCCAAACTACATGTTGCTGATTCATTTTCTTCCTTTAGCACTTTTTTTTGGAGAGGGGGCAGAAGATGTTCATGTCAGCCTAATATTTTGAGGATTAATTGGTAATGGGGCATCCCACATGGTGATAGTGGTAAAGAACCGGCCTGCCGATACAGGAGACGTTAAGAAAGGAGGGTTGGATCCCTGGGTCAGGAAGATCTCCTGGAGAAGGAAATGGCAACCCACTCCAGTATTCCTGTCTGGATAGTCCCATGGATAGAGGAGCCTGGTGGGCTACAATCCATGGGGTCACAAGGAGTCTGACACAACTGAAGAGTCACTGTGCTCCTTTACTTTTGAGCTTAAAAATATACATATTTCTAAAAATAACTGTTGGCCTCCTGACATGACACTAAATAACAGAGTGTAAAATAATTTTTAGATTTCCCGAATAGCCCAGTTGGTAAAGAATCCACCTGCAATGCAGGAGACCCCAGTTCAATTCCTGGGTTGGGAAGATCTACCAGAGAATGGATAGACTACTCACTCTAGTATTTTTGGGCTTCCCTTGTGGCTCAGTTGGTATCAGCTTATCTACCAACACAACATACCTAAAATATAATAATGATAATAAATCAATAATCCAATCAACAAATAATATATGCACACTAACTGATAACTATATGCCAGAAGCCATGAAGAAAGCAAAAAGATTTCAAATTAAGCTACTTCCACTAAAAATATATGTTCTCAAGAAAACAAAAATTAAAGATATATTGATAGAGATAATTTACACTAAATGTGAACTATACGACAAATTGTGTCAGAAGGAATGTATGATGACACGTGAATTTCATTTTGGTTGTAGTTACATGGTAAAATAAATGCTGACTGGTTAAAGACCAGGAAGAACTATGGCATGGTTTGTGGATAAGACTTGAACAGTAATTTGAAAGATGTATTTACCAGAGAGGAAGGAAAGAGGCATTCCAGGGGAGGTGAAAAATTAACAAATGCAGAAAAGTAGAAAAACACAGGGTACACATTGAAATGGCCTATCATATTTTGTGGTTTGCAAACAAGCCTGGTTTCAGCAATATAGTTAATAGCACACTCCTTAATTTAAAAGTGTGTTTAGATATGAACATTAATTATAATGTTCTATTCTATTCTAACAGGATATCAAGGAAACAAATTGTGTTCAGTTAAAAATTTAAGGAAATGATGAAGATTGGCAAAGAATTTGGGGAGAAGCTGTTCTACATGGTATATATTTTCATCCTCATTTTATTCATGAAAAACTTGAGGCCTAGAGAATTAAGTGACTTCTCAGAAATTTGTGTGTAAGACAGGGGCAAGGCTGACATGTAGAGAGTGATCAACCTGACTTTCCAGGTCCATGATGTCATAAGGCAATATTAATAGATAGATGGATAGAGAGAGGTAGTGACCTGGAAGCTAAGATAGAGAAATTCACAATGTGAAACCCTTTTGAGATCGAATGTGATGAAGTCTTTAGAGATGGTTGTTTTAATAGACAACCTTTAAGAGGAAAAGATTAATGATATGATGGCAGCAATATGACTATAACCCTGAATTAATGAACTAGTGAGTAATGAAATAAAAACTTTAGTCAGCAACTGTAAAACTCCCTTGAAAATAAACTTGAGTATGAAATAGAAAATTGATTTAGAAAAAATAGTTTGGAGAGTGAGGCTCTTGCTTATCAGTGAAGGGAATGCTTCAATAATCTGGAATCATGGGGAAAATAAGAGATTGACAAAGTGAGGGAAAATAAAGGTATCTGAGGAAATTAGCCACAAGACAAAGTTAGTCACAAGACAAAGTCCACGTGACCTCAGGGATTGTGGCAGAAAACACAGGTGGAACAAATACAAGTGTGACACCTATAGAAAGTCACCATCTCAAGTGAATTTGTCATTCCAAACTGCACGACAATGAAGCTCTGTTTAATTTTATTATGATCTCTCACTTTCTTAAAATTAGCAGAAAGGATATTTTTCTTTCAATTGAGAAAACTGCTGTCCAAGTCTGAGCAAGGTCAAAGTCATTAATATAGTTGGAGCTTTAGCTGAAAGGATCAAGAGAACTCAGCCCAATGCTGGTATCTGGGAAGCCTGGGCACCTGGAAAATAATTAATTGGTGACCCAGCACTAATTGGAGAGCAGCACAGCCAAGATAATTAATCAGCTGATTTTCTAAAATATGTCTGTTCTTTCCAATTAACATTACGAAATGTTAGTCTTAAGGTTGGTTTCCTGTTTTCCGCAAATTAATGGAAAAATATTTGGTACTATTTTTGAGACAGATTTACCCATTTAGTCAGTTGTTTTAGTTGAATGTAAATAGCTACAACTTAAATGCATGCATTTAAAACAATTAGTTCAATCAGCTATTAAGTGCCCATGTGTACTTACAAATGTTTAGTTGCACAGTCAGGTTAGACTCTTTGCAACCCCATGAACTGTGGCCCACCAGGCTCCTCTCTACATGAGATTTCTTAGGTAAGAATACTGGAGCAGGTTTCCTTTTCCTTCTCCAGGGGATCTTCCCAAGCCAGGGAATGAACCAGCCTCTCCTGCTTTTCAGGAGGATTCTTTACCTGATGAGCCATCAGCAAAGTGCCCAGGCTATTAATTTATTTTAGAACAGATATTTGTGTTATGTAAACTTTATACTATAAAATCACTGATTTATTCATATTTTTCATGTCAATAATAATATTTGACTCAATTATTTTAATCAAAGATTGTCAGCTTACCATTCTGTGCAAGTTATGAGCCATGAGTAAAATTTTATTTGAAATTTCTATCTTTTATATTGTGTTAATTCTGTAAATATATATATGTGAAATTATGTATAGAGGAAAACAACAGAATGGGAAAAACTAGAGATTTCTTCAAGATAATTAGAGATACCAAGGGAATATTTCATGCAAAGATGGGCTCAATAAAGGACAGAAATGGTATGGACCTAACAGAAACAGAAGATATTAAGAAGAGGTGGTAAGAATCCACAATAGAACTGTACAAAAAAAATCTTCAAGACCAAGATAATCACGATGGTGTGATCACTCACCTAGAGCCAGATATCCTGGAATGTGAAGTCAAGTAGGCCTTAGAAAGCATCACTACAAACAAAGCTAGTGGACATGATGTAATTACAGTTGAGCTATTTCAAATCCTGAAAGATGATGCTGTGAAAGTGTTGCAATCAATATGCTAGCAAATTTGGAAAATTCAGCAGTGGCCACAGGATGGGAAAAGGTCAGTTTTCATTCCAATCCCAAAGAAAGGCAATGCCAAAGAATGCTCAAACTACCGCACAATTGCACTCATNGTCCATGGGATTCTCCAGGCAAGAATACTGGAGTGGGTAGCCATGCCCTTCTCCAGGGGATCTTCCTGAGAGAAGGGCATGGCTACCCACTCCAGTATTCTTGCCTGGTTCAGTCTTCCTGATCCAGAGACTGAACCTTTCCACATTGTAGGAAGATTCCCTACCATCTGAGCCACAAGGGAAGCCCATACAGTAGCTTGTTTACATTTATATTATTTGCATATATTTAAGTTTATATTATTTTTAAAAGTAAAAATCCAGTTTCTTGATCACAATAGTCACATTTCCAGTGCCTAGTAGTCACATGTAGCTAGTGGCTGCTGCAGTGGACAGTGCAAATATAGAACATTTCCAATGCTGAAAAAAGTTGTTGGATCATTGTGTCCCAGCCGGGCAATGCAAGCTTGAATAACAAGAACAAACCAGGGGGCTTGGGTCTGAGATACTTCTCTGGGGTGAAGTTCTGATTGTCCCAAGTGGATATTCTGATTTTAGGGCCAATCAGAAAGGCTTTGATAAGACAATAAAAGTAGGTTAGAATTTAAAGACAAAAAGTAGGACCTAGAAAGAATCTGAGTTCTAATAATTTAGCCACAGGGCTACACTACAGTGTGTCCATTGATTCACTCTATGGCAGATAACTATCTATTCTTTTCATGGAGTAGGATTGATTGGTGTGCTATGAACTCACAGAGGAACTGTATTAATCTCCACTTGGATAATTAGGAAAGGCTTGATGACTGGACATTATTATGAAGGATAAGCAGGAGATATTTAAACAAGAACATGAGAAAGAAGGAGGCAAAGAAAACAGTAATTCAAATGGAGACTGTTAATATATAAAATNGAACTCACAGAGGAACTGTATTAATCTCCACTTGGATAATTAGGAAAGGCTTGATGACTGGACATTATTATGAAGGATAAGCAGGAGATATTTAAACAAGAACATGAGAAAGAAGGAGGCAAAGAAAACAGTAATTCAAATGGAGAGTGTAAATATATAAAATCTTAGACTCTAAGTAAAGCTTCACTTATATCAGAATGGCTGGACATGGTGATATTGTAGGAAGATTTTTAGCAGATAGATGTAGCATATAGAGATAAACAGTTTGCCGGTAATAAAAAGTTTGAGAGAAATCAAGGAGGCAACACAATCTTAATATTCTACATAAGAAATTTACTTAAAAATTAAAATCTGATGAATTTTTAAGTATATACTAGTAGAGGTATAAGAGAGTTACTAGAATTTAAAGATGACCTGAATGATTAATTTGGGAATATTAATAGAAAATAAATACAAACTAACTCAAAGTAAACTGAAAAAATAATTAGCTCATACAATAAAATTTACAGTAGAAAAAATTAATGAGGAAAACAAAGAACAGAGAGAGTTGACAAAAATATATTTTATTTCATGTTGCCCCACCTAAATAAAAACCTATTAAAATCATACAATTAGAGACTTTGTAGTTACTTTAAAGTATTTATCGTGCCATTAAATATCATTGCACAGTTGAATTAATTTTCTAAACAATGAAGGAATATTATATCAGCATGAGAATTCCTAATCTATTTCAATTCAGTTCAGTCGCTCAGTCGTGTCTGACTCTTTGCAACCCCATGAATCGCAGCACGCCAGGCCNGTATAAGAGACAGGCATGTGACATGGTCATTTTAGGGATCAGCAAAGTAGCTCAGATTTTTCTTACAGTCTTGACTCTGATTATGTGCCGATGGGTATGTTACCAACTCTGGATATACTACTCCAATGTGGTGTGGAAGTAAGGAATAGAATTTAAGTTCATCAAGAAAAGAGCATGTGTTTCATCTATGCATATTCTTTAACTGTATACATTTTCCTGTGGGAAAGTATGAAACATTCACAGCTGGAGGGAAGGAAAGAAAAAAGTGAATTTTTAATAGACACTGGAAAACCAACAGCCAAACAAGACACATGGGCAATGACTTCCAACTCCAAACTCGGCACTCCATCCTTGGAAGACTTAGGTCTCATAACTGGAGGTTTCCCTGTGCTAGAGTAAATGAGTGAATGAGATACTTTATTAAGCACATATCTATGCATACTCTGTCAAATTGCCCACAAAGGTCTGGGGACTGTGGGTTACCTTAAAAATATGAAACACACATTTAAAATGTGAATATTGATTGAAAGTATTCTGGAAATTTCAAACTTCATGTAGTTAATGTAGCTTAAAATAGCAAGATGGAGAAACAATATTTATAGAGAATTTACTTTGCTACAGAATATACATGACATGTTTTACACATTTTTCTCATGTAATGACAGATAACTCTCTCAAAAGGGTACAGTTATTTTATTTCTTTCTGTGAATTAAAGATGTAAAGTCAGTTGTACAAAGCTACACAAAAAATGCTACATTTGTCTGGAACTCTCATGTTTTTTTCTATGATCCAAAGGATGTTGGCAATTTGATCTCTGGTTCCTCTGCCTTTTCTAAATCCAGCTTGAACATTTGGAAGTTCTCAGTTCACGTACTGTCGAAATCTTGCTTGGAGAATTTTGAGACTTACTTTGCTAGCATGTGAGATAAGTACAATTATGTGGTAGTTTGAACATTTTTTGGCATTGCCTTTCTTTGGGATTGGAATGAAAACTGACCTTTTCCAGTCCTGTGATCACTGCTGAGTTTTTCAAATTTGCTAGCATATTGAGTGCAGCACTTTCACAGCATCATCTTTTAGGATTTGAAAGAGTTCAACTCGACTTCCATTACTTCCACTAGCTTTGTTCATAGCAACGCTTCCTAAGACTTCACTTTACAGGATTTCTGGCTCTAGGTGTTATCTGAATCATTAAAATCTTTTTTGTACAGTTCCGTTTATTTTTGCCACCTCTTCTTAATGTCTTCTTTTTCCATTAGTTCCATACCATTTCTCCTTTATTGAGACCATCTTTGCATGAATTGTTCCCTTGGTATCTCTAATTTTCTTGAAAAGATCTCTCATTTTTCCCATTCTATTGTTTTCCTCTATTTCTTTGCATTGATCACAGAGAAAGGCTTTCTTGTCTCTCCTTGCTAGTCTTTGGAACCATGCATTCAGGCGGGTATATCTTTCCTTTTCTCCTTTGCATTTCACTTCTCTTCTTTTCTCAGTTATTCGTAAGGCCTCCTCAGACAACCATTTTTTCTTTTTGCATTTCTTTTTCTTGGGGATGGTCTTGATCACTGCCCCCTGTACAATGTCATGAATCTCCACCCATAGTCTTTCAGGCACTCTATCAGATCTAATCCCTTGAATCTATTTGCCACTTCCACTGTATATTTGTAAGGGATTTAATTAGATCATACCTGAATAGCCTAGTGGTTTTCCCTACTTTCTTACATCTAAGTCTGAAGATGGCAATAAGGAGTTCATGATATGAGCCAAAGTCAGCTCCTGATCTTGTGTTTGCTGACTGTATAGAGCTTCTCCATCTTTGTTTGCAAAGAATATAATCAATATGATTTCAGTATTGACCATCTGGTGATATTCATGTGTAGAGTCGTCTCTTATGTTTTTGGAAGAGGGTGTTTGCTATGACCAGTGTGTTCTCTTGACAAAACTCTGGCGAAAAAAAAAAAAAAAAGACAAAAATACAAATAGGGGAAAAAAAAAATAATGATGGCAGCCAGTGACTATCAAATGTTTGTATTGTGCTAAAGTGATAAAGAATCTGCTTCCCAATGCAGGAGGTGTAAGAGACCCATGTTCCATCCCTGGGTTGGGAAGATCCCGTTGATGAGGGCATGGCAACCCATTCCAATAAGTTTGCCTGGAGAATCCCATGGACCGAGAAACCCATCAGACTACAGTCCACAGGGTCACAGTCTGACACGATTGAAGCAACTTAGCACAGCACAGCACAGTGTGTTTCTAAACATATTATATATGTTAACTAATTTGATCCTTACAACCACCCAACGGACTGAGAACTTTTCTTGTCTTCATATTACACAAAAAAAATGGAAGTAATTTACCCATGTTGACTCAGAGGGTCTGTGGCTTGAAACACAGGCATTTTTCTCCCCTCTCTGTACTACATTCTGGTGACAAATTCAGAGGAAGAGAGAAACAACGTGGTTTAGTGCCTCATCTTGTACCCGATACTTGGCTAGATGCATTCCCTAGATATCTCATTTCATTGTCAGAAAAGTATGGTACTGAAAATAGTGAGCTGGGTTGGAGGAGGATCGGAAGTTGACAGGAAATGCTCAGTTTCGCTAAATGCTCACATACGCTATTATTATTATCCTATTTTATGTGCTAAAGACAACATCCTGAAATGCAAAGAAGTACCTTGCACAGAGTGACATAGCTCATATATGCTATAGCAGAACTGGAAAAAAATTCATGTCATTTACACATACATTTTAAAGCTGTGGATATAGAGGTTTAGAGACTATAAAGGTATATTTAGGTTTTGGAGCAAAAAAAAGTAAAAACATGGCATATATAATTTTCTGTTATTAAATGTAGACAGAGTATTGAAATGTTAGTAATGAAATAGGAAAGAAGGCATAACTGAAGGAAAAAATATGTCTAACTTTTTAGAGATAGAAGAATAAGGTACTTTGGATTAGGAAAAAAAACATTCTCCAGTTCGTATGCCAAACAGTGATAGGTGAAATTGCCTTGTTTTTACATTAAGCCATGCTTGCATTTTTAGGAGCTTAAAATCCATACCAAAGAATGCCAAAGAATGGATGATTTTGAACTGTGGTATTGGAGAAGACTCTTGAGAGTTCCTTGGACTGCAAGGAGATCCAACCAGTCAATCCAGAAGGAAATCAGTCCTGAATATTCATTGGTAAGACTGATGCTCAACCTGAAACTCCTATCCTGTGACCACCTGATGTGAAGAACTGTCTCATTAGAAAATGCCCTGATGTTGGAAATGATTGAAGGCAGGAGAAGGGGGCAACAGAAGGTGAGATGGTTGCATGGCACCATCAGCTCGATGGACATGAGTTTGGAAAAACTATGGGAAATAGTGAAGGACAAGGAAGTCTGATGTGCTGCAGTCTATGAGATCACAAAGAGTTAGACACAACTGAGTGACTGAACAGCAACAACAAAATATCATGTTGGTAAAGTTAATTTTTATTCTCATATCCTGAGATTCTATTTTTCAAGAGATAAAAGAATCCATTCATTAAATTCCAGAAAATGTACCTAAGATTGGTTCCACAATTCTACACGTATGCTGCCCAATACAGTAACTTGAAAGTGAAAGTGTTAGACAGTCATGTCTGATCCTTGTGACCCCATGGACTTTAGCCCACCAGGCTCCTCTGTCCATGGGATTCTCCAGGCAAGAATACTGGAGTGGGTTGCGATTCATGGGGTCACAAAGAGTCGGACACGACTGAGCGACTGAACTGAACTGAACTGAAATTATGTATATGAGTGTTAAACCCATATGTATGTATTTACTATTTGTGTGAATATTCACACATCTGCTCAAAATAGATTTGGCAAGTTGATAATATCTCTGCTTTTATTCATTAAAAAGAACAATTTTCTTTTATGGTAATAGTTTCATGACCTTCAGATTGTTATTTGAAGTTTTTGACACCTATTGTAGATCTGCAGACTATTATCTGAAGTTTCAAATTATCATCAATCAAGAAAATAAAAACTGAGTCTTTATCCAGTAATATAATCATTTAATAATGGTCTTTGTTTCTGTGAGGTAAAATAGATTAGATGAAATGTCAGGAAGTCAAGAAGATCTTGGTTTAACTCAAGTGAAATTTATAGAATACTTACTGTATGCCAGGCTCTGATTTAAGCAACAAAAAGCTTTCTGTGATCACAGAACTCTCTGTCTAGCATGGGAGACAGGCATGTAAACTACTGCACTATAATGAACTGTGATAAATATCCTATATTATCCTAATCAAACCAATTAAATGCTATACATTTGAAAAGGATGGATGGAGAGATTAAATCTTTGGAGCAAAGCCAGTGAGTTTGGCAAAGTGTTCAAAGAATAGCTGACATTAAACTGGCCCTTGAAAAATCATTAGAACTCTGCCAGGCTGTGGGTTGGAAATGTGGAAAATAAAATTCATTTGCAAAGCATGTGACATGGTCATTTTAGGGATCAGCAAAGTAGCTCAGATTTTTCTTACAGTCTTGACTCTGATTATGTGCCGATGGGTATGTTACCAACTCTGGATATACTACTCCAATGTGGTGTGGAAGTAAGGAATAGAATTTAAGTTCATCAAGAAAAGAGCATGTGTTTCATCTATGCATATTCTTTAACTGTATACATTTTCCTGTGGGAAAGTATGAAACATTCACAGCTGGAGGGAAGGAAAGAAAAAAGTGAATTTTTAATAGACACTGGAAAACCAACAGCCAAACAAGACACATGGGCAATGACTTCCAACTCCAAACTCGGCACTCCATCCTTGGACCACTTAGGTCTCATAACTGGAGGTTTCCCTGTGCTAGAGTAAATGAGTGAATGAGATACTTTATTAAGCACATATCTATGCATACTCTGTCAAATTGCCCACAAAGGTCTGGGGACTGTGGGTTACCTTAAAAATATGAAACACACATTTAAAATGTGAATATTGATTGAAAGTATTCTGGAAATTTCAAACTTCATGTAGTTAATGTAGCTTAAAATAGCAAGATGGAGAAACAATATTTATAGAGAATTTACTTTGCTACAGAATATACATGACATGTTTTACACATTTTTCTCATGTAATGACAGATAACTCTCTCAAAAGGGTACAGTTATTTTATTTCTTTCTGTGAATTAAAGATGTAAAGTCAGTTGTACAAAGCTACACAAAAAATGCTACATTTGTCTGGAACTCTCATGTTTTTTTCTATGATCCAAAGGATGTTGGCAATTTGATCTCTGGTTCCTCTGCCTTTTCTAAATCCAGCTTGAACATTTGGAAGTTCTCAGTTCACGTACTGTCGAAACCTTGCTTGGAGAATTTTGAGACTTACTTTGCTAGCATGTGAGATAAGTACAATTATGTGGTAGTTTGAACATTTTTTGGCATTGCCTTTCTTTGGGATTGGAATGAAAACTGACCTTTTCCAGTCCTGTGATCACTGCTGAGTTTTTCAAATTTGCTAGCATATTGAGTGCAGCACTTTCACAGCATCATCTTTTAGGATTTGAAAGAGTTCAACTCGACTTCCATTACTTCCACTAGCTTTGTTCATAGCAACGCTTCCTAAGACTTCACTTTACAGGATTTCTGGCTCTAGGTGTTATCTGAATCATTAAAATCTTTTTTGTACAGTTCCGTTTATTTTTGCCACCTCTTCTTAATGTCTTCTTTTTCCATTAGTTCCATACCATTTCTCCTTTATTGAGACCATCTTTGCATGAATTGTTCCCTTGGTATCTCTAATTTTCTTGAAAAGATCTCTCATTTTTCCCATTCTATTGTTTTCCTCTATTTCTTTGCATTGATCACAGAGAAAGGCTTTCTTGTCTCTCCTTGCTAGTCTTTGGAACCATGCATTCAGGCGGGTATATCTTTCCTTTTCTCCTTTGCATTTCACTTCTCTTCTTTTCTCAGTTATTCGTAAGGCCTCCTCAGACAACCATTTTTTCTTTTTGCATTTCTTTTTCTTGGGGATGGTCTTGATCACTGCCCCCTGTACAATGTCATGAATCTCCACCCATAGTCTTTCAGGCACTCTATCAGATCTAATCCCTTGAATCTATTTGCCACTTCCACTGTATATTTGTAAGGGATTTAATTAGATCATACCTGAATAGCCTAGTGGTTTTCCCTACTTTCTTACATCTAAGTCTGAAGATGGCAATAAGGAGTTCATGATATGAGCCAAAGTCAGCTCCTGATCTTGTGTTTGCTGACTGTATAGAGCTTCTCCATCTTTGTTTGCAAAGAATATAATCAATATGATTTCAGTATTGACCATCTGGTGATATTCATGTGTAGAGTCGTCTCTTATGTTTTTGGAAGAGGGTGTTTGCTATGACCAGTGTGTTCTCTTGACAAAACTCTGG
>SJYX01024846.1:463245-478973 GCA_006410675.1 Oreotragus oreotragus
CTCAGTCTGTCCAAACACTCAGGGCTAATCTCCTTCAGAATGGACTGGTTGGATCTCCTTGCAGTCCAAGGGACTCTCAAGAGTCTTCTCCAGCACCACAGTTCAAAATCAATTCTTTGTTGCTCAGCTTTCTTCACAGTCCAACTCTCATGACCACTGGAAAAACTATAGCCTTTACTAGACGGACCTTTGTTGGTAAAGTAATGTCTCTGCTTTTCAATATGCTATCTAGGTTGGTCCTAATCTATTTAAATATATATTAACACATATTTCTCTCTTCTATTGTTAATATAAGAATTTTTCTTAATATGTACCATATTCTCATCTGTATTGTTTCTAAGTAAATATTAGTTTTGTTTTTATTTTCCTAAGAGTTATACTTCTATGTTAGTGGATAAATTTAGATCTTGGAAAGATATCAAAAGCTTTTTATTAAATAATAGAATAAGACCATGCACATTTTGTTTTACTTTGGCAGGTGTATGTGGCTGCCTGTAATTAATTAGCATATTGAGGAATGTTCACATACTTTTAGCGATTGAAGAGTGCAATTTATGTTATTCATCTCAAGATAAGATATAATCAACACATGTCATTGAGGTAATTTTCCCAAAATGATGTCTTAGTAAGTATCCTAAAGGAAAATCCCCACAAAATATTAAAACTACAATCCAAATTGTTGTATCCAGTCTCAGCAGATCTCAGGGAAGATGGTTAATGATTTTTATATTTCTATATTAGATACCACAAATAATTTTATTTTTCAAGGGATGAGTCATTTTTTCATCATTTTTCAGGAATGAATCATCTTTCAGTTCTTTCATATTTGTTCATTTTTGAGATGTGTCACAATATACTGAGTAACATATCTGTCTCTTATACACATCTAGATGTGTATAAGAGACAGTCTCAGGGAAGATGGTTAATGATTTTTATATTTCTATATTAGATACCACAAATAATTTTATTTTTCAAGGGATGAGTCATTTTTTCATCATTTTTCAGGAATGAATCATCTTTCAGTTCTTTCATATTTGTTCATCAGGAAATATCTTTAATAGACATATGGGTGCAGTCAATTGCTTCTGTAGCATTGAAGATCTAGCAATCCAAGCAAATCATTTTCATATGCTGCAGGTGCTTTCTATTAAAAGGAAAGATGTACTTTGATGTTCTTTTAATTAAAGTTTCAATTAAATTAGTTAGCATTCTGCAAAGGGGTAATTCTGTTTCCTGTTTATCACCCTGTCAATTTCTGAATGTACGAACAACTAGTTAACTCTGTGCTTTGAGTACTTTCACTTTGGAAAGTACAAAAGGAACTATACTCATCTTTTAATTCAAACTTTCCTTGCAACACTAAATTACACTTTATATGGTCTAGTTTAGAAAATTTGTAAACACTGTAGGTCTCACCAAGGGTAGTTTCAGAATCCAGCTAAAGTAAGTTTCTATCTGGTATTCATTTTTAAAAGGAATATATGTTCTTCTTATGAGAAAAATAAAACATTGCTAATTTGCAGTATTAAATTTTACCTGAATCTTGTAGCTTGTTGTAGAAAATCACAATAAATTAGTATTCTAAAATCTAGAACTGGCTTATGCTTATTTCCCTTACTAGTTACAATGTCTTCAGTAAATAGATTCTTTATTTGGGTGTCTAGTTCTTCATTCACAAATTCAATAAAACTGCAATTTTTAGAACTTCTGAGAGCCAAGCACTGGGCAGGCATCAATCACCAAAGAATGCCTGTGTCTTTCTAAGAGTTTAGTTTGTGAAATGATGTTTGTTGTCTCAGCCAACTCTGAAATTTTGTGAATGTACAGAAGCATTATTTCTAATCAAATCACAAAAAGAGAAAAAAAGTAGCCAGAGAAAATCTTGAATTTTTACTTGAGCATAGTGATAATTTTTATTCATAAAATAGAAATGTATTCTTCATCTAATCCACAGATGGTAGCAATTCACTTAGACCTACAATCAAAAGAGAATGAGAGAAAATCTAAAATAAGTTTTTTTCCTCTTAGGACTATTAAAGTCATTTTGCATTTTTGAAATATTTTGTCCATCAGTGGTTAATTGTCTTGGCCCTGATATATTTTTATCTGCTTTACCCTATTTCTAACCTGATGCATTATAGAATTAGAATAGTGTCCATCTTTATAGTTATAACTGAAATTATTGCTTTTGATACATTATTCTGAATTATTTGGTAACAAAAAGGCCTAATGAAAGGATTATTTAGCCATGAAGTAAATTAAAAAAAAAAAGAAACTTTAAACATGTATCCCTGGCAATATTTTAAAAATAATTTAAAAATACAGGAGAAATTATAAGGCATTCTGGATGACATCTGCCCTATTATGCCAAACACTTTAGGAAGAGTCCTTTAGAATGTCCATTTAACACCTGTGTTACTGCCTGTCACATTGCAGCATGTAATCAGAGTGTGAAACAATCACCAGAGCAGTTATAATTTAGATTATGATTTAATAGCACTGGTTGTGAAGGGCCACTTTTGAGTAAGGGTTAATTTTCACTAACCATTGATTGCTAAAAAATGGGCACAATTAGTCAGGAGCTTAAATGATCTGAGACAGAAGTGATCGATAAGTTTGAATGAGCTAGGTTTTATGTGGAACATGCTTTGCTCACTGGTAGCTATATACAATTGAGAAGGGAATGGCAATCCACTCCAATATTCTTCCTGGAGAATCTCATGGACAGAGAAGCCTGATGGGCTACATTTCACGTGGTTGCAAAGAATCGGACATGGCTGAGCGTGCACGCGAGCACACACACACACACACACACAGAGTTCAGATCAGTTCAGTTCAGTGGCTCAGTTGTGTCCAACTCTTTGCGACCCCATGAATCACAGCACGCCAGGCCTCCCTGTCCACCACCATCTCCCAGAGTTTACTCAAACTCATATCCATTGAGAGGTGATACCATCCAACCATCTCACCCTCTATCATCCCCTCCTCCTCCTACCTTCAATCTTTCCCATCATTAGGGTCTTTTCAAATGAGTCAATTATTTGCATCAGGTGGCCAGAGTATTGGAGTTTCAGCTTCAACATCAGTCCTTCCAAAGAATATTCAGGACTGATTTCCTTTAGGATAGACTGGTTGGATCTCCCTGCAGTCCAAGGCACTCTCAAGAGTCTTCTCCAACACCACAGTTCAAAAGCATCAATTCTAAAGCACTCAGTTCTCTTTATAGTCCAACCCTCACATCATCTATATATAAAACGTACTCTCACAGAGCTTTCATTCTAAGAAGTTTTTGCAACCTCCTTTTTCATCAGGGTTCCATTTTTATACACTTTCAATCAAACTCATCTACATTTTAAAAAACAGCTTAAACATAGTGACCATATTTTTTAGCCTGAATTAGACAAATCCTAATTAAACTAAGTACAGAGTAGCTGTTGTTGTAACATTTATTTAGAACAATTATTGAGATTTTCAACCAAAGTGTTCCTCTTGACTTCACAGGAACTCGTTATAATTTGAAAGATGGAGATTGCTAAAAGACCAAGACCCTCAAATTCATCCCTCTAGTTTTTTTACTAATCTTGACTTCCTGAGAGTTTGGGGGAAATAAAATCAGGTATAAAATTCACTAAGAATATAAAGTTCATAAAAAAAAACCATAATGTGATATTTTGAGATGTGTCACAATATATTGAGTAACATATATTTAAATAACTGAAGCAAGAAAACCTATTCCATTAACTAAACTTTTTCAGAAAAAAATACATATTTTCTGTATATCAGAGAAGCTACCTTCCTGAATTTGTTTCACGTATAGATAATGCTTTTTATGCTCTATTTCATGTCATTTTAAAATGAAGTTGAGTAGAACATATATGATCAGAATTAATTGATAGAGACTGAGTGTGGGGATTAAAAGCTTGATAGCCATGCCTTTATTAGATAAACCTTTAGAAGATATTCTTATTAGAATTCTACATTGTCACTTACAATGTAGTCTTGGATGACGTTTTGCTTCTTTTATCCTCAGTTATTTTATCAAGTAGGAATGATAGTGTCCTCTGAACTTCATATAGATTAAAGAGATAATGCATATACAACATTTTATCTAATGAATATAACAGAATAAGTGCCAAATAAATGGTGTGTGTGTGTGTATGTGTATGTGTGAGTGCTCATTCAGACCTGTCCAGCTCTTTGCAACCCAATGGACTGTAGTTCTTGTATTCATGGAATTCTCCGGAAAGAATACTAGAGCAGGTGGTCATTTCCTTCTCCAGGGAATCTCCACAATTCAGGGTTCAAACTCACATCTCTTGCATATCCTGAATTGGCAGGCAGCTTCTTCACCCCTGCACCACATGGCAGCCAATACTGATATTATGCATTTATTTATATGCATGTGTGTGCGTCAAATTGGAAAACTCTGTGACGTTGAGCATCTTTTCATGTGTTTGTTAGCCATCCGTATGTCTTCTTTGGAGAAATGTCTATTTAGTTCTTTGGCCCATTTTTTGATTGGGTCGTTTATTTTTCTGGAATTGAGCTGTATAAGTTGCTTGTATATTTTTGAGATTAGTTGTTTGTCAGTTGCTTCATTTGCTATTATTTTCTCCCATTCAGAGGGTTGTCTTTTCACCTTGCTTATAGTTTCCTTTGTTGTGCAGAAGCTTTTATTCTCCTTCTTAGTAAGCTTTCTGGCTTTTAGGCTAAAAAGTAATAGAATGGGAAAGACTAGAGAGCAGTTCAAGAAAATTAGAGATAACAAGGGAATATTTCATGCAAAGATGGGGACAATAAGAATAAAAATGATATGGACCTAAGAAGATATTAAGAAGAGGTGACAAGAATACAAAAAGAATCTCTACCAAAAAAAAAAAAAAATTTTTATGACCCAGACAACCATGATGATGTGATCACTCACCTAGAACCACATGTCCTAAAGTGCAAAGTCAAGTGGGCCTTAGGAAGCATCATTATGAAAAAAAGCTAGTGGATGTGATGGAATTCCAGCTGAGCTCTTTCAAATCCTAAAAGATGATGCTGTGAAAATGCCTCACTCAATATGCCAGCAAATTTGCAAAATTCAGCAGTGGCCACAGGACTGGAAAAGGCCAGTTTTCACTCCAGTCCCAAAGAAAGGCAATGTCAAAGAATGTTCAAACTACCACACAGTTGTACTCATCTTACTTGCTAGCAGAGTAATGTTCAAAATTTTCCAAGTTAGGCTTCAACAGTACATGAACAGAAAAATTCCAGATGTTCAAGCTGGATTTAGAAAAGGCAGATGAACTAGAGATCAAATTGCCAACATCCATTGGATCATTGAAAAAGCAAGAGAATACCAGAAAAACATCTACTTCTTCTTCATTGACCACGCTAATGCCTTTGATTGTGTCAATCACAACAAACTGTGGAAAGTTCTTCAAGAGATGGAACACCAGACCACCTTTCCTGCCTCCTGTATGGCGGACAGGAAGCAACAGGTTCAACCGAACGTGGAACAATGGGCTGGTGCCAAACTGGAAAAGGAATACATCGAAGCTGCATATTGTCACCTTGCCTATTTAACTAATGTGCAGAGTACATTATGAGAAATGCTGGACTGGATGAAGCCCAAGATGGAATCAAGATTACTGGGAGAAATGTCAATGATCTCATATATGCAGATGATACCACACTTGTGGCAGAAAGTGAAGAGGAACTAAAGAGCCTCTTGGTAAAAGTGAATGAAAACAGTGAAAAAACTGGCTTAAAACTCAATATTCAGAAAACTAAGATCATAGCATCTGGCCCCATCACTTCATGGCAAATAGATGGGGAAGTAGTGAGAGACTTTATCTTCTTGGGCTCCAAAATCACTGCAGATGGTGAATACAGCCATGTAATTCAAAGACACTTGCTCTTTGAAAGAAAAACTATGACCAACTTAGACAGAATATTAAAAAGCAGAGACATTACTTTGCCAACAAAGGTCTGTATAGTCAGACTGTGGTTTTCCAGTGGCCACATATGGATGTGAGAATTGGACCATAAAGAAAGCTGAGCACTGAAGAATTGATGATTTTGAACCATGATTTTGGAGAAGGCTCCTGAGTTTTCCTTGGGCTGCAATGAGATCAAACCAGTCAACCCTAAAGGAAATTAGTCCTGAATATGCATTGGAACGACTGATGCTGAAGCTGAAGCTCCAATAATTTGGCCACTTGATGTGTAGTACTGACTCACTGGAAAAATCCTGATGCTGGGAAAGATTGAATGCAGGAGGAGAAGGGGATGACAGAGGATGAGTTGGTTGGATGGCATCACTGACTTGATGAGTTTGAGCAAGCTCCGGGAGATGGTGAAGGACAGCAAAGCCTGGTGTGCTGCCATTCATGGGGTCACAACTTGTTGGATATGACTAAGCAACTGAACTGAATTGAGTGGTCTGACATACTCAAACTTTTGCTGCTTCTCTACCAAAATTTTTACCCAGAAACAGGCATTCTCCACCAAATTATTGCTGAAACATGATCAAAATGATGTCCTTTGGTTTGTCTGTCCTAAAAAGTTAAAAGTACTACAATATGCCAATATGTATTTATATATTTATATACAGAGCTTCCCTGTAGATCAGTAAAGAATCTGCCTGCAGTGTGGGAGACCCAGGTTTAATCCATGGGTTGGAAAGATCCCCTGAAGAAGGGAATGGAAACTCACTCGAGTATTCTTGCCTGGAGAATCCCATGGACAGAGGAGCCTGGCAGGCTACAGCCCATGGGGTCATAAAGAGTATGACATGGCTGACAGACTGACATTTCATTTCATTTCATATATGTATATATAATTAATATATTGTTTAGCTTGTTTCTTCTAACAGTCATAGAAATAATAAGAGGATTTCTTTTTAAAGCTCATTGTTCTTAATTTGACTTCAAATAGTTACAGAAGCAAGGTTCAGGGCTGTTTCATATTCATCATAAAATGAATATCCACTGTAGGGAGTAAGCCTATGGAGCTTATGGAAAATATCTTAGGGGAAACAGATCATTGCCCACAACAAACAGAACTATTTAATTAATCCCCAATAGATATTTCTATTCTGCCCAAAGTCTTTATTCCCACCACCCTGGGGATGTTACTCTAACTCTGACCTGTCTTCTTTTGTATGCAAAGTCACTTACTATAAAATTTAGCACAGGCCCAGCCTCAGGCCAATTTCTACCCTCAGTGGACTTCTTAAAGGTTCTTTGTAACAAAGTTGGTCTCCCACTTGAAGATAATTCAACCATAATCTGCTAAGAAGATAAATTTTTCTCCACATCTTATGCTTCCTAAATTCTGGTAATCATAATCAGTGCTTCTCATATGAACAGGGGGCAGGGTCCTTTGGAGGCATTTTTAGTTTTTCAAGGATATTAGACTTCCAAAAAGTTAATTATAATGTCACTTAGCTAAAGGTAAATGTACAACCTACTGAGCTACCTAGTGTAGGAAAGTGGACCTCTAATTTACATGTTGAAACAAGTTGAGATACTTTAGCAAAGCTGCTTAATGAAGGATGAATAGGAAATCTTTTTACTTAAACAGGGAAATAGTCCACTCAAAATAAAGTAAACATGGCTAAAACCTAAAATTTCATTGACGGTCATGGAGTAAACTTAAATCAGGATGAGCATATGCTGTCACGGAACTGGAGAAAGATAAGACGCAGGAGTGGCAGTTAAGAAGGTCCTAAAGTCATCCAGGAAATAGCTGTTAGTTCTTTTACCTGAGAGTTTGACTAAAAAAGGATTACCAAAAAAAAAAAAGACAGGAGAAACTTGTAAATGTACAATTGAATGATATTTTGATAAGGCAAAAAGTGATAAAGAATAATATGGAGGACGTTTCCAGGTATCCTAAGTTTGGTGTCATGCTTAATTTTGTGCCAACTTGACTGGGCTAAGGGATGGATACCCAGATAGGTGGCAAATATTATTTCTGGGTGTGTTTGTGAAGATGCTTCTGAAAGAGATAAGCATTTGACTGAGTAAAGAGTGTGCCAACCAACACAGGTGGGCATCATCAAATCTGTTGGACATCATATGAATATAACAGAATACATGGAGGGAAGGTTTAGTTCTCTTGTAGACCTGAAACATCCATTTTCTCCTGTTCTCAAGCATCAGTTCTCCTGGATCTTGGGCCTTTGAACTCTGACAGGGACTTCCACCATCAGCTTTTCTGGTTCCAGTTTGCAGACAGCAGATGGTGGGACTTCTCAACTTTAAGAATCACATCAATTTAAATAATAAATCTCTTCATATCTCTATCTGTATCTCCATTTATTCTATTGTTTCTATACTATATATAGAGAATATATATATTCTATTCTATTGCTTCTCTATTCTATTAATCATAAGAACCATGACTAATGAGCAATGAGTAATTAGGGAGTGACCCTACTGACGAGGGGATACAGTTAATTTGAGAAAGAAGATGCTATACTCACTTTTAGACATATTTAGGTGTATTTAAGTGAAGATGTCACATAAGCAGTCACAAATGGTGTTAAAGACTGGTTTGCTAGTAGTGTGTAGATGATAGTTGAAACTTGAAAGGTAATTGCATACAACATGCAACAGTAGGATTCACTCAAGCAGTGATTATAAACTAAGGAGCAGTACTTCTGTGGAGTGTTATAGCAAAATAACTAGAAGATAATTTTTATATCCCTCTCTAGGAGTTTAGAGACTTCTTCATAACTGCTCTCACAACCCGTCCCAGAAGAATGCCCTGTAACTCTGATGATGATTCTCTATAGCCAACTGTAAGTACTAGGCTAAAAAATAAAAGGTAGGAAAACTTTAGTGAGATTTAATAGAAATGGAATCCTAAGGAAAATTTTGATTACAAATGGAGGGTGTGATGGACATTTCTTCATGTTGTCTTGCCTCATTTTCCTCGCTTGTTACATGATAGTACAATTATTATCTACTTCCAAGAGTTGCCATATAAAGGAAATAAGTTGACTTACCTAAGAAACTTTAAATAATTATTTTAAAATATTATATTATTTTTATTACCTGGGGAAGATAACAAAGATTGGTCTCAAAACTGGTCAAAAAAATTTATCCTGAAGAGTAGGAAGAATCATGAATAAATGAAGAGAAAAGTTGTATATAAGTAGTAGCAAGCAAAAAGAGGGTAGGAGATTCCTCAATCTGAAGGAAAAGCCAAAAAAGGAGAATAATGAAGGGTGGGTTTGTATAGAAGAGCTGACAACCCAGTATTGGATAGCCCAAAGTAAGTTCTTTGAATAATTTGTTTGAACATAGGGCAATTTTCATTACCTAATTCCTAGGGCATTTATTTACTTTTTCTTCAAGAATGTCCTAAAAGCAATAGCGGTGACTAATTAATGAAAGTATAAGTAAATTATGGGTGAATTCTATTTGAATCCATAAATATAATGGATCATAAATATTTAATCTGAAGCAAAGAACTCTTTAGTGTATGTATTCCTAGAAATATCTTTTACCCAATAAGTTTAATACACTCATAGAATTTGTAGGTGACATAAAGGTTCATAATCCTTTCTAACCAATAGAATAGATCAGGAAAAAAATAACTTCATTTATTCAGAATCTTTCAATTCTGTTTTTCCTACTGTGATTTGCAATGAACCAATACCATAGCTCTGTTGGATGGGTTGTGTCAAAGCAAGGACAACAAGACTTAAGGCACAAACTTAAATCGATAATAGATCCACCATGAGGGTTTAAATTAAAAATGGACATCTGTATCTTGGAAGCTAAAAAATTAAAGTTCTAATGTATATACCTGTGGCAGATTCATGCTGATGTATGGCAAAACCAATACAATATTGTAAAGTAATTAACCCCCAATTAAAATAAATATTTATATTAAAAATAATAATAAAAATAAGTAAAAGTTCTAGAATCAAGAGGCAATTAGAGAGATTCACTGTCATCACCAACTAAAAGTGAAATTAAAATTGATGATTTCAGCTTCTAAACACTGATGATCAGATGTGATTTTCTCCAAGGTAAATGTCATTTTTGCCCTTAAAAACGCTATATATCCCTGGCAGAATAGTTTTTTATAAGTTTGCTCTTAAAGGATGGTTTAAAGCTGGATCATATTTTTCTGAATAAGAAAAAAATCACATAACTTCCTCTAACAGAATATTTGATCATTTCTCTTTGCCTTGAAATAATAAGGTACCAAATTACACTTTTTTCTAAAGCTAAACATTTTATTTATTTATGTATAAACATTTCAGAATACTTGTGTTCAAAAGTAATCAAGTCAGCAAAACATGATGATTTTTAAAAAGTCTAGATTTTACAAGCAGGGAAGATTAAGATATACCTATGTTGTTCTTAATTATCATTCCAGAAATCTATTACTGCATCTCCATATTAAGAACTCTGGAGTCAAACACAGACAGAATTTATTCCTACTCATACTTTGAGCAAATTGGAGCACCATACTTGAAAATCTTTGGCCCCATTGATTTAATTTTTAAAAGAAGAAAGCTTGTTTTAAACATTAAACTTGTAATGATATTTTTTCTTCTTAGAGTGTCAGGAATTCCTTTGGTGCATAGTCAATGTTTCCTTCTGTTATTTTTTCTTCTCCCAATCTCCTTTGTTATACCCCCTACACATACACACAATCAATCAGTGCTCATCGAGAGGGCTCCTACATTGAAAATTCTAAGTCTTTGTTCAGGGAAAGGATTTTTCAACTAATCTCCCTTATATCATAGGTACTTTAATTACATATTGGAAATATGTGGAAGTCCTTGGAAAAACTTTGCTGTTTTGAAGAGACTGATTAAGTGAGAGAAAATCTCATTAACAGAAAATCTTAATCATTTCTTAGAAACAAAAGACTAGTAATGAAAAAAAGACATGGAATTTAATGCATTCAGAAGAGTCACTATTTTCTTTTTTATTAAAAAAAAGTCACACTTGCTTCTAAATGCTGGGCAATCTTTCAGCTGTCCTCAGATTTCAGCTGACTCTATCTACTGTGAGAACTGAATTCGAGATTTCTTCAAGTAATTTGAACAGTTGATAGCAGCTCTGAGAAAGCAAATCTTACTGTTTAATGAATTGTGTTCTTTAGCAAACATTTTTCTCCGTCTTCTCCTGGCTCCTCCCTGATAAAACATAAAGTATGAGACTCTCAGGAGTGGAAAAATAAGTCATGAAACAATCCTATAGACTACCTCCCCAAATAGTGTTTTATATTGATTCCAAATAAACCTTCAAAAGTTATCATGATTTAAGAAAACTTTCAAATCTTCCCTGGTGGCTCAGAGGTTAAAGCATCTGCCTGCAATGCAGGAGACCTGGGTTCGATCCCTGGGTCAGGAAGATCCCTTGCAGAAGGAAATGGCAACCCACTCCAGTATTCTTGCCTGGAGAAGCCCATGGACAGAGGAGCCTAATGGGCTACAGTCCACGGGGTCGCAAAGAGTCGGACATGACTTCACTTTCACTTTTCACTTTCACTTCAAATTTGTCTTGAAGATAGCATGAGGAAATAATGATTTGTATATTGAATTAATGAATATGAGACTAAATATTATGAATATTTGACAATTTTACAATGAGAACACATAGTAAAATATATTTTAACATGTCCTAGGTTCTGACATTCACTGGTGGCTTAAATGGTAAAGAATCTGCCTGAAATGTGGTAGACATGAAAAATCAATAATACTGAGTGTCTAGTAGCTTGGGTCTATATCTGAAAATAAAAGTGAATAAAATGATTAAAAATTTGAAATAATAGGGAAATTTATATGCTCAAAATCTTATATGTCAAACTCCCTCAAAGTTCTACCTGTCATTACAAGGTTCATATAATAATGTAAGATACCATGATTATTGAGAAAACAAATCAATAAAGTGGATTTATTTTGGAATTAGTTTCTTATAGATCTTTTAGTTATAATGGTAAAAGACATTAGCATCTTACTGAATTAAATAGAGCTGCACTTAGTTAAACCGCTGAAAAATAATTTAATAGGGCTTAAGAAGTGCGAGAAATCTGGTTTACTAGCTATGTTCTAAATACTAAAGCAAAGACAAATGGAAGAGTTTATTTTAAATTTGAGGATTTATCAAATATCCTTTTCAAATGGAAATCATCTGAATACAACCCTAAACATGTGATCATAATGGATCACAATTGTGCAAGTTATTCCCAAGCTAGAAGTTTAGCCATATTGTTTACATTTAGTCTTGCTAAAACTCTATGTATATTCTTGTCAGAGTTATTACAATGCCTTCTGCAAAGAAAGGCAATATCTGTATTCCCAACCTTCCAGACATAATAAAGAAGCAAACATTTCTGCACAAAGGCTCTTTGAGCTATTTAATTTACTTTTGACAAAAGGAGAATGACACTGAGCACTCCAAAAAGAACTAAAGCAATTTCTCAAACCATGAAATGCAAATGATAATTTAATAATTTCTAGAAAATCCATTAATATATTTTCAGGAAAACCTTATCCTATCTTCTTCTTGTAGAACTAGTTGTGGCTTAAACACATGACATCTTTAAAAAGGGAGCTTTCCATTTCTTAAGAAAAACATATTAAAGTTTTTATTTTAGGTGGAAATCAGTCAAAAAGAAAAAAAAATCAATTAAAATTAAAACAACAGTAAAGGTTAATCCTCTATATTCCTGATGACTTTTTTCATCATTATGTGTTACCATTCATTCACCTAATTTTAGAAAACATGAATATCTTTATTAAAGGAGATTTTTAATAATATTGCAACTATATATATATATCTACATATATGTTGTGTGTGTATTTCATAAAGCAGTCCATGAAATCACTGAATAGTTGGGTAGAGTGGAATGATTTCATAAATATTGCATGTACTATATTAATTTTTAATATGGCAACTGTTAATGGTGAGAATAACATATTTTATATACTATATTAGAAATAGATACTAGTGGGCAGAACATTGTATGTTATAAAAATAGAATTATTACTTTGTTCTTGTGATGGTCTGCCTTGAACTTTGTCAAGGAGATATTTAAGCTAGAATTTCATAAAATATTGTGATGCCCTAGGTCTCAAATGAGTTAGAATTCCTATACCTAAGCAAAGCCAATACTGATGGAGCCATTAACTTAGAAATCAGCCTAAATTTTATGCCAAACCATCTTGTGTAATTCTAGATTAGACAAAGCAAGGGCTGTCAAGTTGATTCACAAAATAATGTACCCTTTCTTCCTTCCTAAACACACACTTGCACAGCAACAGCCTTGATGTTTACTGCATTAAATATTTGGGATAGCCCATCCATATTGCTCTGTGTCTCTTTTAATTTACCTTTGTGACCAGTAAAACAATCTTGTTCTTAACCTAAATTATATCAGAGATGGATAGTTCCCTTAAATCCATCTTTTCGCTTTAGCATTATTCAATTCTGCTTATGTGTCATGCTTTATTCAACATATCTCAAACAAAGCTTATTGTCATTTCCATTCAAGTTATTTCTTTTAACTTCTGTTTATGATATTTAGGAACCTGCTTTTTTATGATCCCAGAATAAGCAGTTACCAAATCCTCCGAATTCCTCCACGCATCACATTTTAATTTTTATTATTTATTGATCTCTGTGGCAGCAATCATTTTCAAGAGCTCATAACTTTAGGTAGTTTCTTGAAGTGCTCATCAATTAGCCCTCGCATCTCACTCTAAAATTTGTCCTACATAGGAAGTCATCCTCTGAAGCACTATGATTATAAGCCATTCTTCTGCAAATGCTTTAATTATTGCTTTTCACATGGCATTAAGGTGTTCACACTTATTAACACACAGTTCTGCAAAATGATGCTTAAAAACTTTTAGTTTTCTATTAGTTAGTTAAGTTGCTCAGTCGTGTCCGACTCTTTGTGACCCCATGAACTGTAGCCCATCAGGCTTCTCCATCCATGGGATTCATACCATCTGTCATTTTATTTATTTAGTTGTTTGTGTTATACTCTTCTTTCTCTTAATTTGATCTCTTAGAAAAATGTATATTTTATTATATTTCAAATGATTCATTATAATTTTTTCTCATGTTTTAGTTCTATATTTTATGATGTCTACCATTTTATCAATATATGTTTATCAATATATTTTAATACTTTTATAATTTTTTTTCAAATTTATGTTTTCAATAGTTAAAATATACAAAAAGCTCATCCAAATCAATATCAAACAAACAATACAATAAAAATATAGAAAGAAAACCCGAATAAATATTTTCCAAAGATAATATACAGATGGCTAACAGATACATTAAAAGGTGCACAGTATCACTAGACATGAGAGAAACACACATCAAAATAACAATGAAATATCACCTCACACCTGTCAGAATTGTCATCATCAAAAAGTCTACAAATAAATGTTGGAGAAGATGTGCTGCTGCTGCTGCTGCTAAGTTGAAAGCAAATCTTGCACACTGTTGGTGGGAGTGTAAATTGGTGCAGCTACTAAAGAAAACAATATGAAGCTTCCTCCTAAAACTAAAGATAAAGTTACCATATGATCCAGTGATTCTACCCCTGAGTATATATTTGGAAAAAAATGAAAGCATTAATACAGAAAGATAAATGAACCCTAATGTTCACAGCAGTGCTATGTATTAATACAATAGCTAAGATATGAAAGCAACCTGTTTCTATCAACAGATTAAGATGTGGTGTATATATGTATATTTGTATATATATGTATACTGTGTAAGGTTACTTAGCCATTAAAAAAAAGGATAAAATTCTGCCATTTTCAGCAATATAGATGAACCTAGAGAATATTGTGCTTAGTGAAATAAGTCAGAGGAAGACAAATACTGTATATCACTTACATATAAAATCTAAAAAAATAATACAAATGAATGTACATGCAAAACAGAAACAGACTCACAGATATAGAAAACAAACTAGTGGTTATCAGTAGGGAGAGTGCAGGGGAGAGGAGCAGATTATGGATATGGAATCAAAAGACTCAAACAAATATGTATAAAACAGATAAGCAACAAGGATATATTGTACAGCACAAAGAATTATAGCCACTATATTGTAGAAACTTCCAATGGAGTATGTATATGTGTGTGTGCACAGTCTCTTCAGTCATGTCTAACACTTTGTGACCTCACAGACTGTAGCCCACCAGGCTTCTCTGTCCATGGGATTCTCCAGGCAAGATTACTGGAGCGAGTTGCCATGCCCTCCTCCAGGGGATCTTCCCAGCCCAGGGATCAAACCTGCCTCCCCTACATTTTCTACAATCTTTACTGCTGATCCACCTGGGAATACCTCAATTGAGAACAAACTGTAAAAATTCTGAATCGTTTTGCTGCACACCTGAAACTAATATAATAGTGTTCAGTTCAGTTCAGTTCAGTCGCTCAGTCGTGTCCGACTCTTTGCGACCCCGTGAATCACAGCACGCCAGGCTTCCCTGTTTATCACCATCTCCCGGAGTTCACTCAGACTCACGTCCATCGAGTCCGTGATGCAATCCAGCCATCTCATCCTCTGTCGTCCCCTTCTCCTCCTGCCCCCAATCCCTCCCAGCATCAGAGTCTTTTCCAATGAGTCAACTCTTCGCATGAGGTGGCCAAAGTACTGGAGTTTCAGCTTTAGCATCATTCCTTCCAAAGAAATCCCAGGGTTGATCTCCTTCAGAAGGGACTGGTTGGATCTCCTTGCAG